>JAVHYY010000868.1:0-41082 GCA_035221665.1 Okamejei kenojei | reverse complement strand
ACAAACAAAAAAAAATTTTAGAGAGGGCTTAGAGTGGATTACGATGGGTTTAGACGTATTTAGAAGGGGGTTAGAGCGTTTGAGACTGGTTTACAGGGGTTTCAGAGGAGGTTTTGAAGGGGTTTGAGGAATCAGAAGGGGGATTGGTGGGGGTTAGAGGGTGCTTGGAGCGGTTTTAGAATGGGCTTATAGTAAGTTTATAGAGGCCTGATATTTGTCTTTATAAAAGGTTTAGAGGGTTTAGAGTGGGTTAGAGGGGGTTTAATTAACGGATGTAGGGGGATTTATTGGGGTTTTAGAGAGGCGTTTAGAGGTGATTAGCGAGAAGGTTTTATAGGGGTTCTGAGGGATATAGAGGGGATTATCTAGCTGGTTCTAGAATGGTTTAGAGGGTTTAGAGGGGTATCAGAAGGATTGGGTTCAGAGTGGTTGGGTTTAGAGGGGTTTCAGAAGATGGTTTAGAAGGGGTTACCGGTGTATTTATAGGCATTTATGGGTTTTAAGAGAGGGTTTACAGGGTTTTAGAGAGTTTTCGCGAGTTTAGATGTTTAGCGGGGTTAAAGGATGTATAGGAGGGGTTTAGAGGATTTGAAGGGTATTTGGGATTAGAGGGTTTAGAGGGGGTTATAGAGGGATGTAAGCGTTTGTTTCTAATATCGCTGTGTTTCTGAGATGCGAGAGAGTTGAGACAGGGGTCTATTGGGGTGGTATCTCTCAAGCTGGTCACGAAGGTTTTAGAGGGGATTCGCGAGATGTATATTGGGAGTTTATATGGTGAAGAGGGTTTACACAGAGGGATTTAGAGGTGATTCGAGGTTTTTATAATGGGTTTAGATGGGTTAATTGAGGGTTTAGATGGTTACAGAGGGATGCAGAGGGTATTTTATTGGGTTTAACAGGGATTAGAAGGTAGACATGGCGCTGAAGGTTAGAAACGGGTTTGGGAGGGATTTAGAGTTGTTAAAGGTTTAGCGTGGTTAGCAGAGGGTTTAGACGGGTTCTTGATGCAGATAAATGGCATTCCAGTGGGGCTTAAGGGGCTGCGAAGGGTTTAGAGGGTGTTTGAGGGGGTTAAGAAGGTGTTTTTTTCGAGTACTTTAGATGGGTTTAGGTGTTTGGTCGTCATTAGAGGGGTGTTAGATTATCAGGGTTTAGAGTGGGTTTAGATGGGGTTGAGCAAATTAGGGTTGTTTTACAACGGGTTTAGAGTGGTTTAGAATGGGGTTTAGAGGGGTTTTGGTGCAATTTAGACGGTGTTCGGGGTAGGTGTTAGTGGATTTGAAGGGTTTAGAGGGGGTATTGAGTGAGTTTTAGAATGTCTTTAGAGGGAGGTCATAAAGGGGGTTTTGACGGGTTTGAGTAAATCAGAGGGGTTTGTGGGTTTAGCGAGAGGTGTTTAGAGGGGGCTTAGGAGGGGTTTAGAGTGGGTTACACGACTGTGTTTAGAGGGGCTTATAGGGGTGGTTAGAGGGCTAAAGGGTTTTTAGAAAGGTTTAGTGGGGTTTGAGGGAATGTAGAGGGATTTAATGGGCTAAGAGGGGTATAGAGGATGTGTAAGGGCTTTAGAGGATTAGATGGGTTAGGGGGGCTTAGATGCGTTAGAGAAGGTGATCTCGAGAGGGTTTAGAGCGGACTTTGAAAGTTGAAGAGGCGATTTGGTGATTTAAGAGGGGTTTAGAGGGATTTCCAGATGGGGCTTTTTAGAGAATTTGTGTTCAGAGGGGTATGTTTAGAATGTTCGGAGTGGTTTAGATCGGTTCAGACGTGTTTAGTGGAGACATAACGGGGGTTTCGAGAGGTTATAGAAGGTTCAGAGAGGATAGAGTGATTATAGTGGGTTTATATGGGTTAAGAGGGGTTTAGGGGGATTTAGAAGCGTTTTGGGGGGTTTATAGTGGGTTAGTTGGGCTAAGTGAAGGTTTAGAGGTGTTTTGAGGGATGCAGAGGGTATTTATTGGGTTTAATAGTAAGATTAAACAAGAACTTACCAGTTCGAAGTTTGATCGTTATTTTATGAGGAGTTACGATGAGGGATTACGTGAAGACCCCGCCTCACGCTGGCAACGGCATACTTCAAAGCAGCGGCATGAAAAACACCAGAACACCAAAAGCCGGAGTAACATAGTAAGGCTCATAAAAGACGTCAGAACTACCATTTGATCATTTATTTTATGAGGGTGGGAGCGGAGGGCACGGTAATCCCTCATCGTAACTCCTCATGAAAATAACGATCAAACTTCGAACTGGTAAGTTCTTGTTTAATCTTACTATTTTAACTCGGAGTCACGTGAGTGACTACGTGAAAGATTTAAAGCCTTTCTGTGTGTTTTATTGTCGAAGAATCAATCGTAACGACAGTCCAGCTAAGTAAACAAATACATTGAGAAACCAGACACTAATCTGATAGATCATTTCACAATTAACTTTTAATGTTTTAAAGAACCATATAATAACCCTCCTTATATCTGAGGGAAAATGGATTATCACAAAGTATAAAGATAGAAGAGGTGACTACACCAATTGACTTATAGCAATTAATAGTAAACAAAGCAGGTGAATTATAAGTGCTCACCAACACCGCCGTGTCCAAAGCTTGTCATAAGTGTGAACTGGTTTATTGTAGAACTTTGAAAAAGTTTCTTCTCTCTACTCACACCTGCGACTTTTAAAATACATAGCTCGAGAGGCACGTCCCGCCCTTTGTCCGCGGACGTAGCTGCGCCCTGGAGGAAGTGAGAAATTTGAAAACACATCAGTGTCTACTCCCGCTAAAACCAACACCTGTTTCAACCATTTTTGAGAATAGTTTGAACTGAAGCTTTTTGTGTGTGAGGTTTTTTGTGCGTAACCATTAACGCTATTTTCCATTTCTCGAATGGTTGTCAGTAACTTTAATATTTTCGTTTCAAATGTATAACCACAACACAAGTAGGATCAATATGCTGAGAAAGCTTGAAAGGTTACCTTTGTTCCACGATCTCCCTGGTCCTGCTTTGTTTTTGATTAACTCGTAAAACAAGAACACAAACATTATCAGTGTAGTCACATGCATACAGTCTAAACGCAACATTTGTAAAGTTTGCACTCTTTGAGCTGAGACCAGGAGACATTAAACATGACTAATTTCAATGTCAATCTTTCCAATGTCAACCCTTCAATTGGAGTCCATTGTCTAAGTAGCGATGTATAAGTAACAATGCTCACATCCCAAATCTCTGTGTAATCTTGGTTTGGGTGATTAATATTAAAGATTCCGTTCATGAATCTAGATATTAATGGATGCGACCCAATTGATCTCTGATCATCATAAGACCCTAAATAGACGACAAAGCACTGCGTGCAGTGTTAATGGCACTGTAACTTAAATGTTGCTGAAAATGCAAATTGGCAAGGAATTCCAAAAACATTTTACAATCATTTACAGTATCATCAAGAAATAATTTGACTGTGTTGCAAAAGTCTTCCCATCTTTCTTAATATGTGTCATATATTGCCTTTAGCTGTGTGCTATTGCGCCATATGCAACCATAACTTTCATAGTTTGGTCCGACAATCCCAGCTCCTTTAGTGGTCTGGTCAAAACCTGCAAGATTAACAAATTCATATATGCATACAATGGGTAAATCTCTTTAGTTACCGGTATTAGTCAAGATATCACTACAGTTAGGAATCGACATATATGGTTCTTTAATCATATTCAGCATTACTGGTGAACCAAGGTTGAGAGTTGGCCAATTTGGAACTACCAACAATCCAGAAGCAGAATCTGTTCATCTTCTTCAAGCATCTCTGAATCAAAGCTAAATGGTGGAAAAGCAAAAAGAACATCTCTTCCCCCAGTGTAATGAAAAAGCATCTACTGCTACTGCATCTGGATCATGTTCCCAAGACACATAAGTAGGCAACTGATGAATAAGCCTAGATGCACAAACAAATCTATTTCTGCAACCCAAATTGGTTTACAATATTCTTAAATATTGCTGGCTTAAGCATCCATTCCGTATTATCTTTAAAAATCCTGGACCTTTCATCTGCTACCACATTGTCCTTACCCGGAATGTAGCTTGCTGAAATCCATATTTGGCGACCAGACACCATTGCCATATCTCATTAGGCCAGAGATCACATGATACTGACCTAACTCCCCCCATGTGATTAAGGTATGCAACAGCCGTTTTATTGTCTAACTGTATTAACACATGTAGACCCTGTTTAGCACAACAATATGCTTAAGTCCATAAAAAGCACCCAATAACTCCAAATAGTTAATAGCCCATAAACTTGAAGAAACGCTTCTTCTTGAGCTTTCCATCTCTACCTCCACAACTGAGGACGAATCTGTAGCCCCCCATCCGAGAGCACTAGCATCCGTTTGTAAAACCATTTCAGGTTTTGTTTAATCATGATATTCTTAGCAGCTGAGGGACAGATATTCAACCCACCATTGTAATTCCAACACGGCTTCTCTTTTGTTAATTGCATAGGCCTGTCAAAGTGATGCCCCGCCTTCTCCTTAAGAGGCCCTTGTTTTGTCCCTGTGAAGATTTTTGATAATGTAATGGACCAAATTCCACTGCCGGAAATGCTGCTAACCAGTTTCCCAATGGTTTTTTGCCACTTCTCTCGATGGAGGATATAGGTTTGTGAATGACGTAATTACAAGTCATCAAGAATGTCATGACCTTCTCTGTTGGCAAAGTAACTAACATAGTCACTGAGTTAATTACAAACCCCAAAAAGTTAATTGATTGTGCTGGCTGCAGCTGGGACTTAATTGGATGAATCAAAAACCCTAGCTTTTCAAACAAAGCTTTAGTAACTGAAACTGAGTGCTCAGCTGACTCTTGAGTATCACTAATGATCAAGAACATCATCCAGATAAGCCATAACAATGTGTTTCTGTGCTCTTAATTGGGCTAAAAACTGGTTTTCAACAGTTTTGTAAAGAGTCTAGGAGCCGAACTCAATCCATTGGTAAAGCTTTAAACTGCCATAATTGTCCCAGCCAATTAAATTTTCTAAATACCTTCCTGAAGTCATTGATGAATGCTACAGAATAATAGGTATCCATTCAAATCAATCTTAGCCATATAACACCCTGCGAAATAAGATATTTTGCAGTACTGAATGTCTCCATCTTAAAATGTTTGTATTCTACAAACTTATTCAGATCTGTAAGGTCCAGAATAATTCTGCAACCACCATCTTTTTATCTCTTCGAAATATATTAGAGACAAATCTTGATGCTTATGTTCATAAGTCTTTTCAATTACGCCTTTTCCAGACAATTTGTCAATTTCCACATTAATCTCCATTCTTTCCTCTGCAGAAAACACATAAGCATAAGCAGTCTATTCTTCTGTACAGGAGGATTAACCCCTTCTTGAAAAATAATAATGCTCCCGAAACTGCTTGTAAATACATATCGATCAGAAGTAATGTTAAGCCAGGCATTATAAAACTTTTGCAATCTCCCTCCAACTGGAGAGTCATCCACAGTTTCTTTAAGTACATAAGTCTTTAATACCTCTGCGTATGAGCGTGGTGGTCTCCTTCTTTCCCGAATACAGGGAAGCACTTGCCTGCACAGCACGATAGTATTTTCGTGTCAAACCTCTGCTTCTATAACGGAAAAAAATCGAAACCCCCTTTGGGTCGAAAAACCCCTTCTTTGTCCAAAAATCCAAAAATGTTTAACATTGCTAAAATATTTAGCTGCTTCATCCAACTCTTTCAGCTGTTTTCGGCAGAATTTTTCACTCCAAACAAATACCCAGGAGCTTGAACTCCACTTTCCTTGACACAGGCTTGCAAATCTAGGGTGAAATATGGGCCGAATCGCCGCCCCTCATGCAATTAATGCCATAATAATGAATTACATAATAAGCCCAAGTATCCTTTTGAATCTTTTCCATTTCCAGATTCTCCATTTGCCTGCCATAGGCCGTAATGGCGGCAGAAATTAATTTGAGCACCTTTTTGAAACTTCACTTCTAGGGCTCTCATACTTGGAGGTCATAGACGTCCATATCATCGGATTCACCGTAGGTACTGAATCCAATGAGGCACAATTTCTTGGAGCTTTAATATAACTTTCTGATGTTTCATTCATCACAGAATTGTGAAGTTGGTGAGATACCATATAATTTTATGTTTGCAGCTAGGATTTTTCTTCCATAGCCTCACCACTTCCTTCAGGTATAGCAAAATCTTGTGCTATCCCAGGCACATTAGGCCTTTTTCCTTTTACTTTGTGTGGTGTGCTTTCAAAAGCCATATAGCCACCAGCAGGGACTGCCCTTCTGCAGCCCTAAATCAATTGGGATATCATCCCATGAGACTTCTTCCAGCCCAAATCCTGGGTCCGGGAGTATCATATTCCCAACTTGGGGCCCACAGCCATATTCATCATATTCAAACCCCTCAGGGATTTTTACGGGATCATCTGGGTACTCTGACCCTTGTCTCATTATTGATTTTGGAGAACTTTCTCCATATGCTCCATTTTTTAGCCACATAGTTTTTATTGTCTGGAGGTCTTTCAATATCAGAGTCATCAGAAACACACGGGCCTCTCAGATTTCTTTTTGCATTTTTTAGGAACATACTTCCTCCGTGGTCATTATTTCTGGAGAATCTGGAAACTCACTATCGGGTACATCAGCGGCCAACGGTATCGGAACCGGGGTCCCGCACTAACTTCGCGTCCCGTATTTTTTACTTTCACCCCGAACATCTTTTTAGGAACATCTTTTTTTACCCGCGAAAACTTCTTTCCCCGAGTTCTCCATTTTTCTTTATTAATAATCAGTGCTCAATCAGCACGTTAACGGCTCTAAATTTCTTTTTAGTTTCGTTTTGCTGGGACGCCACCCATTGGCGTAACCTAAAAAACGCCCCGTGTAACTTCACTTACCTGCGGGCCGTTCCGACCGCTGCCGAGGAGCTGCTCCTTACTGCAGCTCCTCCTCGCGCCGTCAGCGTTGACGTCATGCCGTTGCCAGCGTGGGGCGGGGTCTTCACGTAGTCACTCACGTGACTCCGAAGTAAAATGGGGGTTTAGTGGGGTTCACAGAGAGCTTAGATGGGTTTAGCGGGATTTAGAGGGATTTAGAAGGGGGTTAGACGGTTTTTAGGGGACCGGTATTGGGAGGGGGGTTTAGAGGTGGTTTAGAAGGATTTAGATGGGTTTGGGGGGACACATTTAGAGGGGGTTTAGAGGGTATAGCATGGTTTAGTAAGGGTTTAGACGGTTTTGGATGTCGATGGTATCTTAGCGGGGGTTGAGAGGGGTTAGAGGGTTTAGAGTGGTTTAGGTTCGAAGGGTTTTAGGAGGCGTTTTATGATGGATTAGAGGGTTCATAGGGGTTTTAAAAACAGAGGTTTTTATAGAGGGTTTTATAGAGGTTTTAGAGGGGTTCAGAGGGATGTATAGAGGGTTTACAGGGGTTTAGAAGGGGTTTATATGGGGATTTAGTGCCATTAGAAGGTATTTAGAAGAGTTTTTATTTTAGCGGCGTTTTGAGGGACATTAGAGGGGTTTAGTTATTTTAAAAAGGAGGTTTAGAGGGATTTAGAGGGATTTCCGCGAGTGCTTTCGAGTGCTTTTAGGATCGTTTAGAGTGATTACAGGGGTTCAGCGGAAGCGGTTTAGATGAATTTAGAGCGATTATAGAGGGGTTAGACGGGTTTTAGAGCCGGGTTAGCCATGGGTTTAGAGGGGTTTGGTGAACTGTAGAGGGGGTTAGAGTTTTTTTATTTGGTTTTAGAACAGAAGATTGAGAGTGTTTAGTGTGGGGATAACCACGGGGTTTAAGGGAATTTTATAGTCGTTTAAAAATCGAGTGTATTTAGATGGGATTACAAGGGGGTTTAGATGGGGTTATTAGTGGGTTTAGAGTGATGTAGCGTAGTTTAAAAAATGGTATTTAGAAGGGGTTTAGATGGGGTTTTTATTTTTTTTAGAACGGGTTTAGAAGAGGTTTGTAAGGTTTAAAGCGGTTACCTTAGAGCGTAATGAAATAGGGGGTTATAACCAGGGGCAAGTTTAGATTGGGTTAATAGTTGATATCCGGCTAGGGGTCGCAAGGGTCGATATGGGGTTTAACGGCATTGGGTTCGAAGGGTTTTAGAGCGTTTTGCGCAGGTATAAGAGGTTCATAGGGTGTTTTATACAGGTTTTTTATAGAGGTATTTATCAGAGGTTTAGAGTGGTTTACAGGGATGTATAGAGGGTTTATAGGGTTTAGATTGGTTTACATATCTGATTTCGGGGTGTCGAGGGGTTTATATGGGGTTTAGTGCCATTTAGAAGGTGTTAGAAGACCTGCTTATGAGGCGTTTTGAGGGATTTGCGGGGTTTGGTGATTTAAGGAGGGTTAGAGGGATTTTAGAGGGGTTTCGAGTGCTATTCGAGTGCGTTAGGATCGCTTAGCGTAGGATCACAGGAGTTCAGATCGGTTTAGATGGTTACTTTAGAGCGATTTCGAGGGGTTAGACGGGTTTTAGACGGGCCGCGGGTTAGCGTGGGTTTAGAGGGTTTGGTGAACTTTATCGACGGTGTTTAGAGTTGGTTTAGAAGGTTGAGAAGTGTTTAGTGGCTAATCACGGGTTTCAGGGAATTATAGTCGTTTCACAAGTGTATGTAGAGGGGATTACAGGGGGTTAGATGGGGTTTAGTGGGTTTAGAGTGTAGTTTAAATGGTATTTAGAGGGTTTAGATGGGGGTTTAGACGGGTTTAGAGAGGTTTAGGTACCGCCGGGTTTAAAAGGGTTTAGAAGCGATGAATAGAGGGTTTACACAGGGGTTTAGATGGGATTACAGTTGATTTAGGGGGTTTTAGAGGGGTCAACTAATGGGGAAACCCTAACGGCATTGGGGTTCGAAGGTTACACACACTAGAGGCGTTTTTGAGGATTCACAAAGACAAACAAGGTTCATAGGGGGGTTTATAGAGGTTTTTATTAGGGATTTCAAACATAAAGAGGTTTAGATGGGACTCTCTTTTAGAGGATAGTATAGAGGGGTATAGTGGTTCGATTGTTTTACAGATGATTAGGGAGTTTCGAGGATTTGTATGGGTTCGTGCCATTAGATGGTGTTAATTTAAAAGAGTTTTAGAGGCATAGGAGGTGCGTTTTGAGGTGGCGGGGTTTAGTAGGGGGTTTATGATTGTAAGGAGGGTTTAAAAGGTATATTAGAGGGTTTAGAATTAAACCAGCGGGTTTATATGCGGGTTAGAGAGGGTTTAGAGTGTTTAGAGAGGGTTTTGATGGGGTTGAGAGGGTTTAGAGTAGTTCACTGGGGTTGAAAAGGGTCAAGAATGGTTTAGAGGGATTTAAAGGGATTTAGAGGGCGGTTTAGACGGCTTCGAGCGGTTTAGCATGTGTTTTAGCGATGGGTTTAGAGGACTTTTAGAGGTATTTAGATCGTTTAGAGGGGTTATATGGCGTTAGAGGGGTTTCGGAGGGCGTATTGTGGATTCAAAGGGGGGTTAGGTGGGGTTTAGATTTAGCTTCTCGCGGGTTTAGAATGTTTTAGCGCGCTTTTAGAGGGGTTTATAAAGTGTTTTGAGGGATGTTGATGGATTTAGTGTGATTAGACGGGTTTTAGCATGTTTAGAGGGGCTTCGAGGACAAGTTTAGCCAGACCTCTGCGGGTTTTAGATGTGTCTTTAGAGGCGCGGGTTTAAAAAGGTCTTTTGGGTTTGGCGAGCGATTTTGAGGGAATACTCCTGGACTTAATATGTTGATTATTTAGTGTGCATTAGTTTGAAGGGCTTTTAGAGCCCGGGCTATTTCGAGCGAGGGGTTTAGTGGGTTAAGAGGGGATTTAGAGGATTAAAGCGGTCCCCCGCGCGGGAAAACCACCCCAACGCCTTCAAGGGGTTTTATAGGGTTAAGATTGTTGTTTAAACGTGACACGGGTTTAAATGTATAGTTTGGTTGGGAGGAGTTTTAGTTTAGAAACGGTTTTTGAACCCCCCGCTTGCGGTAACCATTTAGAAAGGAGTTTTATAAGGGGTTCATCGGGCAACATTTTTCGAGAGGGGATAAAGTTGGTGTAGAATGGGCGTAGATGGTTAAGATGAGTTTTTAATCTGGTTTAAATGGGTTTTAGAGGAGTTTTTAGAGGGGGGGTGTTTTTAGACAGTGTGCCTACAGGGGCTTAGAGGGGTTTTACGGGAGGTAAGGAGTGACTAGCACGAAACGGGTTTGAGGCATTCAAAGGGGGTTTAGAGTAGGGTTGGAGGGATGTAAGAGCGGGTTTAGTGAAAGGTTAAGCGTGCTATAGAGATGGTTTAGAGGGGCTTTGAGGATGTCCGAGGAAAATTAGTGGAGTGTAGACTTTTAGAGGGTTTAGCGTGGCTTAAGCCGTTTAAAGGAGTTTAGATGTGTTTTAGAGGGGTTTATCGCTGTGAGAGGGGTTATGTGGTTTAGAGCTTTTAGAGTCCCCCGGGTTTTACAGTAGATTTCAGGTGTACAGGGGTTTAATGATGGGTTTAGAGGAATTAGAAGGTAGCGTGCTTTGGAGATGGTTTAGAGGGGATTTGAGGGATTCGAGGAATCAGTGGGGTATGGAGGGTTTAGAGGGTACAGCGTGGCTTAGATGGGTTTAGAGTGGTTTAGATGGGTTTAGAGGGTGTTCAGAAGGGTCAGCGCGTTTATTAATTGTTTAGGAACGGATTTAGAGGGGTTTTAAATGTGTTTTTGAGGGGGTTAGACGGGGTGAGAAGGGTCAGAGCAATCTCGAATGGGTATAGAGCGGTTGGTGAACTTTAGAGGATTTAGAGTTGGACTTTCGAGGGTGATTACAGGGGCTTTAAGGGATTTAGAGCGGCTTTAACGGGCTGAGAGGGATGTAGAGGGGTTTAAATGGATTTAGAAGGTATTTAGAGGTTAGAGTGGTTAGAGTGGTTTTTTAGAGGGTATTTAGAGGGGATTACAGGGGTTTAGCTGGGGTTTAGTGGCATTACATGGGGTTTAGAGTGTGTTTAGAGGAATGAGGGGCTTTAAGTGGGTTTACAGGGGTTGACATGGGGATTTAGAGGAATTTAGAGGGAGCTTAGAGGGGTTTAGAACGGTTTAGAATGGGTTCAGAGAGGTTCAAGTGGGCTTAGAGGGGCTATTGGTATTTAGAGTTGGTTTCGAGGGGGTTAAGGGTGTTTAGAAGGGTTTTATAACGGTTTAGAGAGATTTAGAGGGGGTTTAGAGGGTTTATAGGAGGTTTAGAATGGGTGTAGTTGTGTTTGGAGGAGTTTAGAGGGACTTTAGAGGGGTTTAGATGGGTTTAGTGGGGTTCAGAGGGGTTTACGGGGGTCTAGAGGGTGTTTCTATGGGATTTAGAAGGGATTCGAATGTGGATAGAAGGGGATTTTAGAAGGCGTTTTGTGGGATTTAGAGGGTGTTTAGTGGGGTTAAGAGGGGTTTAAGAGGTGTTTAGAGTGTGTTGTGTGGGTTTCTAGGGGCGGTTACAGGCCTTTAGATGGGTTTAGAGAGGGTTTATAGGGGTTTTGAGGGATAGTAGGTGTTTTGTGGGATAAGGGTTTTAAGGTATTAGTGGGGTTAAGAGGGGTGTAGTTGGGTTTTAGAGGTGTTCACAGTGATTTTCCAAGAGTTTAAAGTAGTTTAAGAGGATGCAGAGGGATTCAGAGGGGGTTAGACGGGTTTAGAATGGTCTAGAATGGGTTTTATAGGGGTTTGTGAAATTCAGATGTGTTTAGAGGGTTTTGAGGGTTCAGAGGTGTTTAGAGGGGCTTTAGAGAGATTTAGAGCGGGTTTGGTTTAGAGGGGTTTTGGAGGGGTTTTAAGGAATTTGGAGGGGTTTAGTTTGGATTTAGTTGGGTTTTAAGAAGGGTTTAGAGGGTTTTCACAGGGGGTAGGGTTTAGAGGGGTTTAGAAGTGGTTTATATGGGTTTAGAGGTGTTTATAGGGTGTTTCGAAGGGTTTGTGGATTACATGGGTTTAGAGGAGAGAGGGGGTTTAGAACGGTTTAGAGGGATTCAGAGAGAGTTTAGGGGGGTTTAGAGGGATTTATAGCGGATCTAGTGGTTTAAAAGTGTATTAGAGGGTTTTGGTGTTTAAAGTGTGGTATAGAGGGATTTTTTGGTGTTTAATAAAGGAGTTTAGATGGTTTAGAAGGGATTTTAGAGCGGTTTAAAAGATGGTTTGGAGATGTTTAGAGGGATTTAGACGGGATTACAGTGGGGTTTTGAGAGGAGAACGGTCTAAAATGGGTTTAGAGCGGGGATTTGGTGCACTAAAGGGGTTAAGAGTGGTTTAAAGGGTTCAAAGGGAATTTAAAGGTGCTTTAGAGGGATTTAGAGCTGGTTTAGAGGGGGTTAGAGGGGTTTAGAGGTGTTTTAAGGAATTTCGAGGGGATTGCGTGGGGTTTAGTTGGGTTTAGAGGGGTTTAGAGGGGTGTACAGTGGTTTACATGGGGTTGACAGGGATTTAGAGGGTTTAGAAGTGATTTAGATGGGGTTATGGGTGTTTATAGGGGGAGTTAGAAATGGTTTAGTGTATTTAGAGGGGGTAGAGCGATGTTTAGAGGGCGTTTAGAAGGGTTTAGAGAGGTATAAAGGGTATTTAAAGGGTATTAGGGGGTATAGAGAGGTTTAGAGGGGCAGATGGATATATAGGGTGGTTTATAGGGGTTAGAAGGGTTTAGAAATTGATTTAGGGGGGTTGGAGGGGTTTATATGTGTTAGGAGGCATTAGATGGGGTTAGAAGTATTTTAGAGAGAGGCGTTATGAGTGATTTGGTGTGGTTTAGAGTTGCTTATAGGTAGTTTAGAGCGGTTTAGAAGGGAGGGGTTTTGACGTCTTGGAGGGGTTTAGAGGTCATTAGGGGGAGTTTAGTGGGGTTTAGAAGCGTTTACCTTGGTGTTCAGGCGTGGTGTAGATGGGTTTAGAGGTGGTTTAGAGGGGTTTTGAGGAATTCAGAAGGGGTTTAGTGGCGTTCAGAGGGGTTTATGGGGGTTTTGAAGTGTTTTTAGAACGGGTTTAGCGATGTGGTTTAGATGTGCTGAGAGCCGTTTAGAGGGATTAGATGGGTTTAGGGTGGTTTAGAATGAACCATTCATGGGGGGTGTAGAAGGGTTTATAGTGGTTTAAAGGGTATTAAGTGGGAATTAGACGGGTTTAGAGGGGGTTGAAAGGGGTTTGGAGCAAGTTTAGAGTGATTTAGATGGGTTTGGAGGATAGAGGGGTTTATATGCAGTTTACATGGGATAAGATGTGTTTATAGGGTGTTTAGAGGGTATTAGTGGGCGTTTAGAGGTGTTTAAAAGGGTTTACTGGTTTTCCGGTGTTTAGAGGGGGTTTAGATCGATTTATACGGGGTTTATAGGGTTTTAAGCGGATTTTATAGGGAGTTTATAATTGATTAGGGCGTTTTAGAGGGGTTTATTTGAGTTTTAGAGGGTTAGATCGGGTTAGAAGGCGTTTAGATGCGATTATGGGATTTAGAATGAGTTTAGCTCGGTGGTTAATAGGGGTTTAGAGTGATTTCGAGGGAGTTTAGAGGGTTCATAGGGGGGTTTAGAGGTGGTTTAGAGGGTGCTTAATGGCGTTTAGAGGAGCTTTAGACGGGTTTAGAGGGTTCGGGGGAGGAGGGAGTTTAGATGGGTTTTCATGAGTTCAGAGGGGGTTTAGAGAGGTTGATAGGGGGGTTATAGGGGGTTCAAAGAGGGTTTATATGGGTTAAGAGGGATGTAGTGAGGTTATAGTGGGATTTAGAGCGGTTTAGAGGGGTTTAGAGGATTTATAGGGAGTTAGAGTGGTTTAGCGAGGTTGTGAGGGTTTTGAGGAATGCATATGGAGTTAGTGCGGTTTATAGGGGTTTAGAGCGGTTTAGAGGGGATTAGAGGGGTTTGGATGTGGGTTTCGGGGGGTTTTGAGGAATTCAGAGGGGGTTTCGGGGGGTTTAGAAGGGATTAGGGGGGTTGAGTGGTTTAGAGGGGGTTTAGATGTGTTTAGAAAATGATTTAGAGGGGCTTAGAAGGGATTAGGGGGGTTGAGTGGCTTAGAGGGGTTTAGATGAGTTTAGAATGGATTTGAGTTTGGCCGAGTTTAGAGGGCTTAGAAGTGGTTTAGATGGGTTTAGATGTTAATAGGGAGTTTATACGGTTTTAGAGGGGCATTACAAGGGTGTGGAGGGGTTTTGGGGAGGTTGGGGTTTATAATTGTTTTGAGGGATTCAGAGGGGGTTAATGGGGTTGAGGGGGGTTTAGATCGGGTGTAGAAGGGATTAGAGTGGTTTAGCGGGTATTTAGTGGGGATTAGGCGGGTTTAGAAGGGGGTTTAAAGGGGTTTGGAGCTGGTTTAGTGTGGTTTAGAAGGGGCTTGGAGGGATTTAGAGGGATCTAGGAGATGTTTAGAGGGGTTTAGAAGGGTTTACATTGGTTTACAGTGGTTTTCATAGAGGGAGCTTAGAGGAGGTTCAGAGGGTTTAGAGGGGGTCTATTGGGGTTCAGAGGGGTTTAGGGGAGGTTAAAAGGGCTGGAACGGTTTTGAGTGTATCAAAGGGGTTTAGTGGAGTTTAGAGGTATTTAGAGCGGGTTTAGAGGGGTTAATCGTACTTTAGAGAGGGTTTGGAGAGGTTTTGAGGGATGTCGATTGGCGTTAGTGGGGTTTAGAGGGGTTTAGAGAGGTTTAGAGGGTTTAGAGGGGCGTAGAAGAGAGTAGAGGGGTTTAGAGGGTTTAGAGAGGTTTAGGGGGGTTTAGGGGGATTTAGATTGATTTAGAGGGGTTTACAGTGGATTACAGGTGTTTAAAGGGGTTTTAGAGGGTTTAGAGGGATTTAGAAGGCGGTCAGACGTGTCGAGCGGTTTAGAATGGGTTTAGATGGGTTTGGTGAACTTTAGAGGGGATTAGAAGAGGTTTAGAGGGTTGAGAGGGGCTTAGAGGGCTATGGTGGGATTTGGTGCGGGTTGAGATGGGATCAGATGGGTTTAGAGGGGACTTGGAGAGGGTTAGAGGGGTTTACGATGGGTCTAGAGGGGTTTGTATGGAGTTTAGAGAGAGTCGATGGCGATAGAAGGGGTTTAGAGGCGTTTTGTGGGATTTAGAGACGGTTTCATGGGGTTAAGAGGGGTTTAGCTGGGTTTAGTTTGTGTTGTATTGGTTTCTAGGGGGGTTAGAGGGCATTTAGATGGGTTTAGGGAAGGTTTGCAGGGGCTTTCAGGGATGTAGGTGTATTGAGGGATGAGGGTTTTAAGACGTTTAGTGGGGTTAAGAAGGGTTTAGAGATGTTTAGAGGGTTTGTTGGGCTTGTAGTGGTTTACAGGGGTTTAGGTGGGTTTAGAGTGGTTATCAGTAATTTGCAACGGGTTAAAGGTAGTTTAGAGGGATTTAGAGGGATTTCGAGGGGTTAGACTGGTTTAGAGCGATCTAGAATGGGTTTAGAGGGGTTTGTGAAATTTAGAGGTGTTCAGAGGGGTTTAGAGGGGCTTTAGAGAGATTTAGAGCGGGTGTGGTTTTAGAGGGGTTTAAAGGGGTTTTAAGAAATTTACAGGGGTTTAGTGGGGTTTAGTTGGGTTTAGAGGGGTTTAGAGGGATTTCAGAGGGGCTTGGATTTAGAGGGTTTTAGAGGGGGTTTACGTGGGTTTAGAGGAGAGAGGGGGTTAGGACTGTTTTGAGGGAGTCAGAGAGGGTTTAAGAGGGATTTATAGCGGGTCTCGAGTGGTTTATAGGGTTTTGGTGTTTAGATGGGTTTAGAGGGTGTTTAGAGGGGTTTAGATGGATTTTGAATTGTTTGGAAGGGATTTAGAGGGGTTTAAATGTGGTTTAGAACGGTTTCGAAGGATTTAGCTGTGATTGGACGGGTTGAGAGCGGTCTCGAATGGGTTTGGGGGTTTGTTGAACTAAAGGGGTTTAGAGGGGGTTAAAGATTTCAGGCTTTAGAGGGATGCATGGCGTGTTTAGAGGGGGTTAGAGGGTTTTAGTGGGATTTTGAGGAATTTAGACGGGGTTTGGTGGGGTTTAGTTGGGTGTAGAGGGGTTTAGAGGGGTGTACATGGTCTTGGAGGGGTTTATGGGGAGTTTAGTGGGGCTTAGAATCGTTTACATTGGTTTTCAGGCGCTCAGAGGGGGTGTAGACGGGGTTTAGAGGGGGTTTAGAGTGGTTTTGAGGAATTCAGAAGGGGTTTAGTGGGGTTAAGAGGGGATTAGGTGGGTTTAGTGGGGTTAAGAGGGGATTAGGTGGGTTTAGACCGGTTTAGAGGGGTTTAGATGCGTTGAGGGGTGTTTAGAGGGATTAGAGGGGTTCAGAACTGTTTAGAATGAGTTTAGATGTGTTTGTAGGGGATTAGAGGGGTTTAGAAGCGATTTTGGTGGGATTGGATGTGTTTATGGTGTGTTTACAGGGTATTAGTGGACGTTTAGAGGTGTTTAGAAAGGTTTACTTGTTTTCAGGGGTAGTGGACGTTTAGAGATGTTTAGAAGGGTTTACTTGTTTCAAGGGGATTTACAGCGGTTTACACGGGGTTTATAGGGGGTTTATAGCGGGTTTATAGGGGGTTTCGAATTGATTTAGGGAGATTTAGAGGCGTTTATTTGGGTTTTAGAGGGATTAGATGGGGTTGAAAGGACTTTAGATGCGATTTATGGGATGTAGATGGAGTTTAGTGGGTGGGTTAAGAGGGGTTTAGAGGTGTTCCGAGGGGGTTAGATGGTTCATGGGGGTTTAGAGGTGTTTAGGGGGGGGGCTTTAGATGTGTTTAGAGGGGTTTAGGGGAGTAGAGGGAGTTTAGAGGGGTTGTGATGAATTCAGAAGCGGTTTAGAGGGGTTTAGAGGCGTTTATAGGGGTTCAGAAATGGTTTATAGGGGGTTTTGATGGATGTAGTGGGGTTATAGTGGGAATTAGAGAAGCGTAGTGGGCTTTAGAGGGTTTAGAGGGAGTGAGAGGGGTTTAGCGAGGTTTGGAGGGGGTTTTGAGCGGTTTAGAGGGGGTTAGAGGGGTTAGGTGGGGTTTTAAGGGAGGTTGGGGTATCGAACGGTTTTGAGTGATTCAGAGGGGTTTCATGGGGTTTATATGGATTTTGAGCGGGTTTAGAGGGGTTTGGAGATGTTTAGAGGGGTATGGAGGTATTTACCTTTTTTTTATTCAGATAGGGTTTAATGGGATTTATATGGATTTAGAGCGGGTTTAGAGGGGTTTGGAGTTGTTTATAGGGGGTTTATATGGTTTTAGAGAGGCTTTACAGGGTATTGGCGGGGTTTTGGTAAGGTTGAGGTTTAGAACGGTTTTGAGGGATTTAGAGGGGTTGTAATGGGGTTTAGAGGGATTTAAAGCGGGTGTAGATAGGTTTAGAGTGGTTTAGATTGGTCCAGAGAGGGTGTAGAGGGTATTTAGAGGGGAGTTGGTGGGTTCAACGGGGTATAGAGTTGTTTATAGGTGGTTTAGAGGGGTTTAGAAATATTTACATTGGTTTTCAGAGGTTTAGAGGGGCAGTAGAAGGGGTTTCGAGTGGGGGGTTTCGAGGGTTTTGAGGAATTTAGAGGGGGTTAGTGGGGTTTGGAGGGGATTGGTGGGCTTGGAGACGTTTAGAGGGGTTTAGAGTTTAGAGGGGTTTAGAACTGGTTTCGATGGGATTAGATGTGTTTATAGGGGATTAGAGGTATTAGATGGGTTTTTAACTGGTGTATTAGAGGCGAATTTAAGGGGGGTTGGGGGTTTAGAACGGGTTTGAGGGATTCAGAGGGGGGTTTATGGGGTTTATAGGGATTATGTGCAGGTTGAGACGGGTTTGGAGTGGTTTAGAGGTGTTTAGAGTGGTTTAGAAATGGTTCAGATGTGTGAGTTGTTTATAGACGTTTATAATCGGTTTACAATGTTTTAGTGGGGCTTTACAGGGGTTTAAGGGGGTTTGGGGTTTAAAACGGTTTTGAGGGATTCAGAGGGGGTTTTTATGGGGTTTATATGGCTTAAGAGGGGGTTTAGAGGGTTTTGGAGTGGTTTTGAGGGATTTAGAGGGGTTTGGAGGTTAGTTAGAGGGGATTAGAGGGGTTTAAAGCGGGGTTAGAGGGGTTTATATGGTTTTGGAGGGTGTTTAGAGGGGTTTAGAGGCGCTTCGAGTAGTTTAGAGTTTCTTTGGGGGGGGGTTGGAGGGGTTTAGAGAGGGGTAGTGGGCGGTTAGAGGGGTTTAGATGGGTTTACCTGAATTTTCGGTGATTAGAAGGGATTTAAACGGGGTTTATAAGGGGGTGATATGGGGTTTAGATGGGCTTAGAATTAATTGAGGGTGTTTTAATTTAGTTTGTTTGTGTTTTAGAGAAATTAGAATGATTTAAATGGGTTTAGAGTGGTTTAGAGTGGTTTAAAGGGGTTTAGAAGGTATTAGAGGGGGTTTAAATTTGTTTAGATTTGTTTAGAGATGGTTTATTGGCGTTTATAAGGGGCTTGGAAAGGTTTACAGAGGTTTACGGGGAGTATTGAGGGGTTTAGAAGGGTTTACATTGGTTTTCAGGGGTTTAGAAGGGGGGTTAGAGGGTTTAGGGGGATTTAAAGATGTTTAGAGTGGGTTGGAGGGGATTAGAGGGGAATAGAGGGGGTTAGTGTGGTTTATATGGGTTTGGAGCGTGTTTAGAGGGGTTTAGAGGCTTTTCGTGTTGTTTAGAGGTTGGTTTTCGAGGGTTTAGAGTCAGTTTAGAGCGACATACGGGGTGTATAGGGGTTGTATGGGGGGGTTTAGATCGGCTTAGAATGGATTTAACGTCTTTTACAGGGGTTTCCTTGTGTTTTAGATGCGATTTAGAGCGGGTGGAGAGGGGTTTCGAGTGGTTTAAATGGGGTTTTGAGGGGTTTAGCGTGGTTTAGAAGGTATTTAGAGGGGATTAGAGGAGTTTAAAGGGGGTTAGATTTGTTTAGAGGTAGTTTATAGGGGTTTAGAAGGGGCTTGGATAGGTTTAGAGGGGTTTGAGTGGGTGTTAGTTGGGGTTTAGTGTAGAAGGGTATTACATTGGCGTTTAGGGTTCAGAGGGGTTAGAGTGGGGGTTAGATGTGGATTAGAGGGGTTTAGAAATGAGTTTTTGATGGGTTGGGAGTAGTTTAGATGGGTTTAGAAGAGGTTTAGATGGGATTAGATGTGTTTTTAAAGGGGTTTAAGAGGGTTATTAGGTGGGTTTTACAGGGGTGCAGTGGGTTTAAAGTGGGGTTGGGTTTAGAACGGTTTTTGAGGGGATTCTGAGGGGGTTTATGGGGTGACCCTAGGGATTAAGAAGCGGGTTTCAAGGGGTTAGGGAGTGGTTTAGAGGGTTTAGTGGTGTAGTTGGGTTAATAGGAGTTTAGATGTGTTTTGTGGGATTTGGAGTTTAGTGGGGTTAAGAGGGGATTATAGGAGTTTAGACGGGATTAGAGGGATCATAGTTAGGTTTAAGAGGGGGTTTAGGGTGTTCAGAGTGACTTTAGACAGGTTTAGAAGGGTTTGGAGGGGTTTTTGAGGGGTTTTTTGAAGGAATGTAAGAGTGGGTTTAGTGCCGTTTAGGGAGGTGGTTTTGATGGGTTTAATAACTGGTTTAGAGGGGTTAATGGGGTTTAGACGGGTTCAAATGAGTTATTAGATGGTTTTTTGAGGAGTTTAGAGGGCTTAGAGGTGTTCAGCATGGGAATTAGACGTGTTGATATGGGGTTCAGTGGGTTTTATGGGGCTTTACAGGGGGTTAGAGGGTTTTAAAGTGCGGTTGGGGTTTGGAACGGTTTTGAGGATTCAGAGGGGGGTTTGATGGGGGTTAATATAAGGGTATAGGAGTCGGGTTTTAGATGGGTTTGGAGTGGTTAGAGGGGGCTTAGAGTATAGAGTGTATGTAGAGGGGATTATATGTTAATATGGGTATGGAGTGTTTAGAGGGGTTTAAAGAAAAAACTTTTTATAGTTGTTTAGAGGTGGTTTAGAGGGGTTAGAGAGGGGATTGGAGGAGGTTAGAGAAGTTTAGATGGGCGTTCGAGGAGGGTTTAGAAGGATTTTCGGGGGTTTAGAAGGGGGTTTTCCCGTTTTTCGGGGGGTTTAGCGAGAGGGAGTTTAGAGAGAGGAAGAGGATTTACACGGATTTATAGGGGGTTTAGAATTGAATTAGTGTGTTTAGATGAGTGTGTTTGTGTTTTTAGGAGAGGGGGAAGAATTAGATGGGGTTAGGAGTTAGGAGATTGGGAGTAAGAAAAGAGATGCGATTTGGTGGGATTTAGAGTGAGTTTAGTGGGGTTATGAGGGGTTTAGAGTGGATTTAGAGGGCCCATATAGGGTTTAGAGGGTGTTTAGAGGGGTTTAGAGTGACTAGACGGGTTTAGAAGGGTTTGGAGGGAGTCTGGATGTGTGTTGCGGAACTCGGCGTTTAGTGCGGATTAGAGGGGTTTAGACGGGTTTACAATGGGTTTGTAGGATGTTGAGTGGGATTTAGAGGTCGTTTTAGATGTGTTTAAAGGCGTTTTAGAAATATTTAGTGGGGTTTTAGAGTGGTTTAGAGAGGTTTGGAATGAGTTTAGTTGGTTGAAGGAGTTTGTAGGGGTTTAGAAGTGGTTAGAAAGATAGATGGGATTAGATGTGTTTTTATTGGGGGTTTAGAGGGTTTCAGTGGGGCTTATAGGCGTTTAGAGGCGTTTAAGGGAGGTTGCGGTAAAGAACAGGGATTCTTTTGAGGGATTCAGAGGGGTTTAATGGGATTTAGACGGATTTAGTGCGAGTGTAGAGGGGTTTAGAGTGATTTCGATGTACTTAAGTGGTTCAGCGTATTAACGGGTATTTCAAGTGGTTAAGAGGGAATTAGAGGGGGGTTTAAACGGGTTTAGAGTTGTTTAAGGGCGGTTTAGAGGGGTTTTGAATGGGCCTGGAGAGTTTTAGAAGGGTTTACATTGGTTTTCAGGGGTTTAGTGGAGTTTAGATGGGATTAGGGGGATGCAGGGGGATCTAGAAGAGTTTAGAGGTTGTTTAGGACGTGTTTAGGGGCGTTTAGAGGGATTTAGAGGGGTTTGGAGCGGTTTAGAATGAGTTTAGATAGGTTTGGAGGTGTTTAGAGGGGTTTAGACGTAGTTTAGATGGGATTAGACGCGTTTATAGGGGTTGTGGTGGGTTTTAGTGGGGTTTTACAGGGGTTTAGAGGGGCGTAAGGGGGGCTCGGGTTAGAACGGTTTTGACGGATTCAGAAGCGAAGTTTATGAGGTTTATGGGGATTAGGAGCGGGTTTAGTGGAGTTTGGAGTAGTTTGGAGGGGTTTAGAGTCGTTTAGATGGGGTTAAAAGGAGTTCCGATGCGTTCAATGGGATTTAGAGGGGGTTTAGTGGGGTTTAGAGGGGTTTAGAATAAATTTACATACGTTCGGAGGGTTTTAGAGGGGTTTAGAAGTGATTTGGATGGGATTAGATGTGTGTATAGGGGGTTTAGAGGGTTTTAGAGCGGCTTCACAGGGGTTGAGAGGGGATTGAGGGAGGTTGGGGTTTAGAACGATTTTGAGGGATTCAGATGGCTGTTTTATGGATTAAGAGCGGGTTTAGAGGGGTTTGGAATGGTTGAGATGGGTTTAGAGTGGTTTAGAGGTAATTTTTGAGGGGAATAGCGGGGTTTATAGTGGGTTTGGAGGGGTTGAGATGTGTTTGGAGGGTCTTAGAAGGGTTTAGAGGGGCTTGGAGTTGTTTAGAGGTTGTTTAGAGGGTTTAAAGTGATGTCCGGGAGTTTATATGGTGTTTAGAGAGATGTATACGGGGTTGATAAGGGGGTTAGATGAGGTTTAGATGGGTTTAGAATTGATATAGGAAGTTTCAGAGGGGTTTGTTTGGGTTTTAGAGGGATTAGATGGGGTTAGAAGGAGTTTTGATGCGTTTTGTGGGATTTAGAGGTAGTTTAGTGGGGTTAAGAGGGCTTAAGATGGGTTTGGAGGGAGTTAAGAGGGTGCAGAGGGGGTTTAGAGGGGTTTCGAGAGAGTTCTGCGAGGGTTTAGCAGGATCTTGATGGATGTAGAAGGGAATTAGTGGGGTTTAGAGGTGTTTAGAGGGGGTTAGATTGTTTAGAGACGGATAGAGGGGGTTTCGATGGGTTTAGAGGGGTCTTGAGGAATTCCGATGGGGTTTTAGTGTGGGGTTTTAGATGTGTTTAAAGGGGGGTTCCATAGGGTTTTAGACGGGCTTTACAGGGGTTTGGAGGGGGTTTTTGGGGAGGTTGGGATTTAGAACGGTTTTGAGGGATTCGGAATGGGGTTTCTGGGGTTTAGAGGGATTCAGAGCGGGTGTGGAGGGTTTTAGAGTGGTTTAGATGGGTTTAGATGGGGTTTAGATTGGTTTGGAGGATAATTAGAGGGGATTAGAAGGTTGAGAAGGTGTTCAAAGGGGTTTAGATTTAGATGTGGTTTAGACGGGTGTAGAATGCGCTTGGAGGGGTTTAGAGGGCGTTCAGAGGGGTTTAGAAGGGTTTACATTGTTTTTCAGGGGTTTCCATTGGGTTTAGAGTGTGTTTAGAGGGGGGTTTAGAGAGGTTTCAGGAACTCAGAGGGGATTTCAGTGGGGTTTAGAGGTGGTTGAGATGTGTTTAGAGGCGTTTAGATGAATTTAGAGGGGTTTAGAGGGGTTTAGAGGGGTTTGGAGGACATTAGAAGGGGTTAGAAGTGGTTTAGATGGGATTAGATGTGTTTATAGGGGGCTTTAAAGGGTTTTAGTGGGGCTTTATAGGGGTTGAGAGGAGTTTAAGAGAGATTGGGTTTAGAACGGTTTTGAGGGATTCAGAGGGGGTTTTATGGGGTTTATAGGGATTAAGAGCGGGTTTAGAGGGGCTATCGAGTGGTTTAGAGGGGCTTAGAGTGACAGAGGGTATATAGAGGAGTTTAGATGGGTTTGGAGTAGATTAGAGAGGTTTAGATTGGTTTAGAGGGGGGTTTGAAGGGATTTAGAGGGGTTTTTAGAGGGTTTATATGGGGGTTTAAGAGGGGTTTAGAGAGTGTTTAGACGGTTTAGAGGGGGGTTAGAGGAGGGTTTAGAAGCGGTTTTGAGGAATTCAAATGGGTTTAGTGGGGTTTAGAGAGGATTGGGGGTTATAAGGGGTTTAGTGGGGTTAGATGTAGTTTAGGTGGGTTTAAATGTGTTTATAGGGGGTTTATAAGGTTTTGTGGGGGCTTTACAGGGGTTGGGAGGGATTTTGGTGAGGTTGGGGCTTAGAACGGTTTTGTGGGATTCAGACGGGGTTTAATGGGGTTTAGAGCGATTTCGTGCGGGTGGAGAGGGCTTTAGAAGGGGCTTGGTGAGGTTTAGAGGGGTTTACGAGGTAGTTAGAGGGGATTATATGGGATTAGAGGGGTTTAGAATGAGTTTAGATGGGTTTAGAAGTGGTTTGTATGGGATTAGACGTGTTTATAGGGGGTTTAGTGTGTTTTAGTGGGCTTTACAGGGGTATAGAGGGGTTTAATTGTTGGGGTTTTGAACGGTTTCGAGGGATTCAGAAGGGGAGGTTTATGGGATTTATAGGGATTAACAGCGGGTTTCGAGGGGTTTAGCGTGGTTTGGAGGGGATTCAGAGGGGATTTAGAGGGGATTTAGAAGGGTTAAGATGCGTTTAGAAGGGGTTTAGAGGGGGTTTAGATGTGTTTGGAGAGTGTTGAGAGGGGTTCAGAGTTGTTTAGAGGGGTTTGGAGGGGTAGAGGGATTTACTGGGCGTTTAGAGGGGTTTACAAGTGTTTACAATGGTTTTCGCGGTTTTAGCGGGTGTTTAGAGGGATTTATACGGGTTTTTGGGGGGGCTAGATGGGGCTTAGAATTGATTTAGGGTGTTTTAGAAATGTTTGTTTGGGTTTTAGAGGGATTAGATGGGGTTAGATGGCGATAAGATGCGTTTTGTGGGATTTAGAGGGAGTTTAGTGGGGTTAAGAGTGATTTGGAGGGGTTTAGAGGGGTTTTAGAGGGTTTAGAGGGGTTTAGAGGGACTAGACGGGCTTAGAGGGGTTTAGATGGAGTTTAGAGGCGTTTTGTGGAATTTCAAGGGTTAGAACGGTTTAAGGGGGGTTTAGAGGGGCTTAGAGGGGTTTAGAGAGGGTTTAGAAGAGTTTTGAGGTCTGTAGCGGGAATTTTGTGAGGTTTACAAGGGGTTAGAGGAGGGTTTAGAGGGGGTGTAGAGGTGGTTTAGATGTGTTTAGAGGCGTTTAGAGGGATTTAGAGCGGTTTGGATGGGTTTAGAATGTTTAGATGGGTTTGGAGGGGTTTAGAAGGGTTTAGAATTGGTTTACATGGGATTAGATGTGTTCCTAGTGCGTCTGGTGGATTTTTGAAGGGCTTTACAGGGGTTAAGAAGGATTTAAGGGACGTTGGGGTTTAGGTTTTGAGGGATTCAGAGGGGTTAATGGGGTTTAGAGGGGTTTGGTGGTTTAGAGGGGTTTAGAGGGGTTTAGTGTGTTGGAGGGTATTTAGAGGGGTTTATAGGGGGTATAGTGAGGGTTTATAGGTGGATTGGAGGGGTTTAGGGGGCGTTTAGAGGGGTTTAGAGGGGTTTAGATGCGATTAAATTAGTTTTCAGGGGTTAATAGGGGGTTTCGAGGGATATATACGGGGTTTATAGAGAGGTTTTAGGGGGATTAGATGGTTTGGAATTGATTTAGGGAGTTTTAGGGGGGTTTGATTGTGTTTTAGATGGATTAGATAGGGTTAGAAGGAGTTTTGATTCGTTTTGTGGAATTTTGAGAGGTTAAGAGCAGTTTAGATGGGTTTAGAAGGGGGTTTAGAGGGTTCATAAAGGGTTTAGATGGGGTTTAGAGGGGTATAGAGTGGTTTAGAGGGGGTTTAGATGGGTTTTGAGGGTTGTAGAGGGGTTTAGTGGGATTTAGAGGTGTTCACAGGGGTGAGGGGGCTTTACAGAGATGTATTTACAGAGTTGTACAGGGTCTTGGTGAGACCACACCTGGAGTATTGCGTACAGTTTTGGTCTCCAAATCTGAGGAAGGACATTATTGCCATAGAGGAGAGTGCAGAGAAGGTTCACCAGACTGATTCCTGGGATGTCAGGACTGTCTGATGAAGAAAGACTGGATAGACTCGGTTTATACTCTCTGGAATTTAGGAGATTGAGAGGGAATCTTATAGAAACTTACAACATTCTTAAGGGGTTGGACAGGCTAGATGCATGAAGATTGGTTCCCGATGTTGGGGAAGTCCAGGACCGGGTCACAGCTTAAGGATAAGGGGGAAATCCTTTAAGACCGAGATGAGAAAGACTTTTTTCACACAGAGAGTGGTGAGTCTCTGGAACTCTCTGCCACAGAGGGTAGTTGAGGCCAGTTCATTGGCTATATTTAAGAGTGAGTTGGATGTGGCCCTTGTGGCTAAGGGGATCAGAGGGTATGGAGAGAAGGCAGGTACGGGATACTGAGTTGGATGATCAGCCATGATCATATTGAATGGCGGTGCAGGCTCGAAGGGCTGAATGGCCTACTCCTGCACCTAATTTCTATGTTTCTATGATTCTATGTATTGGGTTGATAGGTGTTTTAGATGGTTCCATGTGGGTTTAGAGGGGGATAGAGATGGTTTAGATGGATTTAGATGGGTCTAGAGGGATTTAGAGGTGTTTATAGGGTGTTTTAGAGGGCGTTTTCAGGGGGTTGAAATGTGTATAGTGTGAGACTCGATGGGCTTTAGAACGGTTTTCAGGGATTCAGAGGGAGTTTATAGGGATTTAGTGCGTGTTTGGAGGGGTTTAGTGGGGTTTAGATGGTTTAGAGGGTGTTTAAAAGGTGTGGATGTTTTCGTTGTTTATACTGGGTTATGAGCGGTTTAGAGGGGGTTTAGAGTGGGTTTATAGTGGGTTTGGAAGGGGTTTCCGTGGGTTTAGACGAATTTGTAGGTGGTTTAGTGAGCTAGTTTAGTGAGATTAGATGGAGTTACGAAGGGTTATAGTGGCGTAATGAGGGATTTAGAGGGGGTTTAATCAGATTAAGAGGGGTTTGGCGGTGTTTAGGCGGGGGTTAGAGGGGGAAAATAGATGGGGGTTAGACGTGGTTTAGAGGGGTTTAGAGGTTATTAGAGAGGGTTTAGAGGGTTTTGAGGATTGTGGAGGTGATTTATTGGGTTGATAGGTGTTTTAGATGGTTCCATGTGGGTTTAGAGGGGGGTAGAGATGGTTTAGATGGATTTAGATGGGTCTAGAGGGATTTAGAGGTGTTTATAGGGTGTTTTAGAGGGCGTTTGCAGGGGGTTGAAATGTGTATAGTGTGAGACTCGATGGGCTTTAGAACGGGTTTGAGGGATTCAGAGGGAGTTTATAGGGATTTAGTGCGTGTTTGGAGGGGTTTAGTGGGGTTTAGATGGGTTAGAGGGTGGTTAAAGCGGTGTAGATGTTTTCGTTGTTTATAGTGGGTTATGGGCGGTTTAGAGGGGGTTTAGGTGGGTTTAGAGTGGGTTTGGAGGGGGTTTCCATGGGTTTAGACGAATTTGTAGGTGGTTTAGTGAGCTAGTTTAGTGAGATTAGATGGAGTTACGAAGGGTTATAGTGGCGTAATGAGGGATTTAGAGGGGGTTTAATCAGATTAAGAGGGGTTTGGTGGTGTTTAGGCGGGGGTTAGTGGGGGTAAATAGAGGGAAGTTAGACGTGGTTTAGAGGGGTTTAGAGGTTATTAGAGAGGGTTTAGAGGGGTTTGGGGATTGTGGAGGGGATTTAGTGGGGTTAAGATGGGTTTAGCGGGGATTAGAGGGGTTTCAGAGTGGGTTCGGTTTGGAAATGGATTAGAAGTGGTTTAGATGGGTTTAGAGGCATTCATTGGGGGTTTAGAGTGTATTATAGGGGTTTGCATGGGGTTTAGAGGGTGTTAGAGGGAGTTCAGAACGGTTTTGAGGTTTTCAGAGGGAGTTAGTGGAAGTTTAGTAGGATTTATAGCGGGTTAAGAGGGGATTAGTGTGGTTTTGAGGGATTTGGGGATTAGAGGGGTTTATATAGGTTTACAGGGTATTTAGAGGGATGTTTAAGGTGGTTTATAGGGGGTTTAGAGGGGTTGAAAGAGGGGTTAGGCGGGTTCAGAACGGTCTAGAATGGGTTTAGTGGGGTTTGATGAACTTTAGATGGGTTTAGAGATGGGTTAGAGGGTTCAGAGGGGTTTAGACGGGTTTTATAGGGATTTAGAGCGAGTTTAAATCGATTTAGAGGGGATTAGAGGGGTTTTAATGAATATAGAGGAGAGCCAGTGGTGTTTAGTTGGGTTCAGAAGTGTTTAAAGGGGTTTCTAAGGGGTTGGGTTTAGGAGGGGTTGAATGGGGGTTTATATGGGTTTAGAGGGATTTAGAGGGGTTGGACGGGTTTAGAGCGGTCTAGAATAGATTTAAACATAGAAACATAGAAATTAGGTGCAGGAGTGGGCCATTCAGCCCTTCGACCCTGCACCGCACTTCAATATGATCATGGCTGATCATCCAACTCAGTATCCCGTACCTGCCTTTTATCCATACCCTCCGACCCCTTAGCCACAAGGGCCACATCTAACTCCCTCTAAAATATAGCCAATGAACTTGCCTCAACTACCCTCTGTGGCAGAGAGTTCCAGAGACTCACCACTCTCTGTGTGAAAAAAGTATTTCTCATCTTGGTTTAGATGGGTTTGGTGAACGTTAGAGGCGTTTAACGGTTTAGAGGGGCTTTTGAGGGATTAAGCGCGGATTTAGAGCGGGGTTAGAGGGGTGTAGACAGGTTTTAAGAAACAGAGGGGATTTAGTGCGATTTAGATGGGTTTACAAGTTTTTATTAGGGGGTTAGAGGGTTTTGTAGAGGGTTTACAGCGGTTTAGAGAAGATTCGAGGGGGTTTGGAACGGTTTTGAGGGATTCAGGAAGGGTGTAGAGGGATTTATATCGGGTGTAGATGTGTGTGGTGTGGTTTAGAGGGGGTTGGGGTTTAGAGGGGTTTAGAGTGGTGTAGAGGGTATTTCGAGGGGTTAGATGGGTTTAGACGGGGTTTAGAGGGGTTCCGATGGGTTTGGAGGAGGTATATAGGGGTTAGAGGGTTTTACAGTTGTTTAGAAGGGGTTGAGGGGTTTGGAGGTGTTTAGAATGGTTCAGAAGTGTTTATAGGGGATTTATAGGTGTTTATATGTGTTTAGATTTGATTTAGGGGGGTTTAGAGGGGTTTGTATTGGGTTTAGTGAGATTAGATGGAGTTACGAAGGGTTATAGTGGCGTAATGAGGGATTTAGAGGGGGTTTAATCAGATTAAGAGGGGTTTGGCGGTGTTTAGACGGGGGTTAGAGGGGGAAAATAGATGGGGGTTAGACGTGGTTTAGAGGGGTTTAGAGGTGATTAGAGAGGGTTTAGAGGGATTTGAGGATTGTGGAGGGGATATAGTGGGGTTAAGAGGGGTTTAGCGGGGATTAGAGGGGTTTCAGAGTGGGTTGGGTTTGGAAATGGTTTAGAAGTGGTTTAGATGGGTTTAGAGACATTTATTGGGGGTTTAGAGTGTATTAAAGGGGTTTGCTGGGGGTTTAGAGGGGGTTAGAGGGAGTTCAGAACGGTTTTGAGGTTTTCAGAGGGAGTTAGTGGGAGTTTAGTAGGATTTATAGCGGGTTAAGAGGTGTTTAGTGTGGTTTTGAGGGATTTGGGGTTTAGAGGGGTTTATATAGGTTTACAGGGTGTTTAGAGGGATGTTTAAGGTGGTTTAGAGGGGGTTTAGAGGGGTAGAAAGAGGGGTTAGGAGGGGTTGAGTGGGGGTTTGGAGGGGTTTAGAGGGGTTCAGAATGGTTTTTGTTGTTTTATAGTGTGGTTAGATAGGTGTAGAGTTGATTTGGGTGTATTTAGAGGGGTTATGTTGGGTTTTGGTATTGGAAGCAGTTAAGATGGGTTTACTGGCGTTTTGAGGGGATTAGAAGGGGTTTGAATCGGGTTAAGAGGAACTTGGAGGGGTTTAGAGGGTGTTAGAGGGAGGTAAATAGGGGTGGTTAGACGTGGTTTAGAGGGGTTCAGAGGTGATTAGAGAGGGTTTAGAGGGGTTTTGAGGGATGTAGAAGGGATATAGTGAGGTTAAGAGGGGTTTAGAGGGGTTTAGAGTGTTTAGAAGTGGTTTAGAGGTGGTTTACACGGGTTTAGAGAAGGATAGAGTGGGTTTAGAATGGTTTTGAGGGATTGAGAGAGGGGTTACGGGGGTTTAGAGGGGTTTAGAGAGGTTTCTAGGGGGGTTTAGAGGGGTTTAGAGAGGTTGCTAGGAGGTTTCGAGGGGTTAGAGAGGTTTAGAACGGTTTAGAGTGGTTTAGAGGGATGTATAGGGGGTTTATAGGGGTTTAGATGGGGTTAGAGTTCAATTAGCGGGGTTTAGAGGGGTTTGTATGGGTTTAATGGCATTAGATGGGGTTAGGGTTTTAGTGGCGTTAAGGGGGCTATAGACGGATTTAGAGGGGGTTAGAGGCTTTATAGGGGGTTTTGAGGGGTTTAGAGTGGATTTAGAGGGGTTTTGAAGGTTGTAGGTATTTAGTGGGGTTGAACGGGGGTTTAGAGGGGTATAGAGGGATTTAGATGTGTTTATAGGGGGTTTAGAGTGGTTTGGGGAGTTAGAGGGGATTAGAAAGGTTTAGAGGTGTTTACAGTGGTTTACAAGGTTTGCACAGGGGTTCAGAGGGGTTTTGAGGGATGTAGAGGGGATATAGTGGGGTTAAGAGGTGCATATAGCGGTTTAGAGGCTGCCAGGATTTTGGGTTAAGAGTGGTTTAGAATTGGTTTGGATGGGTTTAGATGGGTTTATAGGGGGTTTAGAGGCTTTTAGAGGGGGGTTTACATGGGTTTCGAGGAAGTTAGAGGGGGTTTAGAACGGTTTTGAGGGGTTTGGGGGGTTTTGGAGGGATTCGTAGCGGGTCTGGAGGGGTTTAGAGTGGTTTTGAGGGGTTTGGGGTTTAGAGGGGTTTAGATGGGTTTAGTGGGTGTTTAGAGAGTTTTTAAGGGGGCTTAGAATGGGTTTAGAATGGGTTTAGATGGGTTTGGAGGAGTTTTGAGGGGTTTTGAAGTTGTTTAGATAGGTTTAGAAGTGTTTATAGGGGGTTTATATGGTTTTAGAGGGGGGTCTACAGGGGTTTAGAGGAGTTTGGGGAGGTTAGAGGGAATTTAGAACGGTTTGGAGGGATTCAGGGGAGGTTTAGTAGAGTTTAGAGGGATTTAGAGCGGGTTTAGAGGGGTTTAGCCTTCTTTAGAGGGGTTCAGAGGGGTTGTGATGGAAGTCGGGGGAATATAGTGGGGTGTAGAGGGGTTAGAGGATTTAGAGGTGATTAGATGGTTTTGAGGTGTCTAAATGGATGTATAGGGCTTTCGGGGAGTTTAGAGTGATTTAGAGCGGTTTAGATGGGGTTGTTGAACTTTAGAGGGGTTTAGAGGTGGTTTAGAGGGCTCATAGAGGCTTAGAGGGTCTTTGGAGGGATTTAGAGGGGGCTTCGAGGAATTTAGAGGGCTTTAGAGGGGTTTACGGGGGTTTAGAGGGGTGTGTATGGAGTTTGGAGTGATTCGATGGGGTTAGAAGGGGTTTAGAGGCGTTTTGTGGGATTTAAAGTGGTTTAGTGTGGTTTAGAGCGGGTTGAGACGGGTTTCTAGGATGGTTAGAAGGTGTTTAGAGGGGTTTAGAGAGGGTTTATAGAGACTTTGAGGGATGTTGGTGGTATTTAATGGAGTTAGGCGGGGTTTAGAGATGTTTAGAGGGTTTGGAGGGGTTTGGAGGGGATTAGATGGGGTTTAGAGGGGTTTAGGGGGATTTAGAGGGGTTTAGAGGGGCTAACAGTGATTTACAAGGGTTTCAAGGTGGTTCAGAGGCGGTTAGAAGGATTTAGAGGGTGTTAGTCAGGTTTAGAGCTGTCTAGAATGGGTTTAGAGGGGCTTGGTGAATATTAGAGGGGTGTACAGATGTTTAGAACGTTCAGAAGGGTTTAGAGGGGCTTTAAAGAGATTTAGAGCGGGTTTCGGTTTAGAGGGGCTTAGAGGAGTTTGAGGAATTTAGTGGGATTTTAAGGAATTTAGAGGAGATTTAGTGGGGTTTACTTGGGATAGAAGGGGTTTCAGAGGGGTGTGGGTTTAGAGGGGTTTAGAAGTGGTTTGGAAGGGTTAGGGGATTTAACGGATTTTAGAGAGGGTTTTAGAGGAGAGGGGGGTTTAGAACGGTTTTGTGGGATTCATAGAGGAATTGGGGGGGGGTTAGAGGGATTTATAGAGGGTTTAGAAGGGTTTAGAGTTGTTGAGAGGGGTTTGAGGTTTAGAGGGGTTTAGATGGGTTTAGATGGTATTTACAGGGGTTTAGAGGGTTCTAGAAGGTGATTGGAAGGGTTTAGAGCTGTCTGGAATGGGTTTAGAGGTGGTTTATAGGGTTTAGAGGGGTTTTGATGGGATTTAGAGCGGGTTTATAGGGGGTTACAGGGATTTAGAGGAGTTTCAAGGAAGTTTAAGGGGATTTAGTGGGGTTTAGTTGGGATGACAGTGTTTAGAGTTGTTGCAGAGGGGTTTGGGTTTTGAAGGGTTTAGAGGGGTTTTGAAGTGTTTTAGATGGGTTTAGAGGTGTTTATGGGGGTTTAGAGGAGGTTTACAGGGGTTTAGAGGGGTTTTGGGGAGGTTAGAGGGTTTGCAGGGGTTTTTAGGGGCAAGAGGTGGTCTAGAGGGGTTTCAGTCGTTAAAATGGTATGTTGAGGGGATTACAGGGGTTTCGTGAACTTTAGAGGGACAGAGGGATTTAGAGGGGCTAGAGGGTCAGAGCGGGTTAGAAGGGGTTAGCGGGGTTTTAAGAAAATTAGAGGGGATTTAGTGGCGTTTAGTTGTGTTTAGAGGGAGAGGGTCTAGTGGAGAGTTGGTTTTAGGTGGTTTAAAAGGGGGTTAGATTGAGGGGGGGCTAGGGTTTCAGGGGGTTTTAGAAAGGTTTAGTGGTTTAATGGGTGTTTAGACGGGATTAGGGGGGTTTAAATGGGTTTAGAGGGATATATAGGGGTTGATGAGGGTTATGATGGGTTAAGATCTGATTTTGGGGGGGGGGCTTAGAGGGGGTTTGTATGGGGTTTAGAGGCATTAGATGGTGTTAGAAGGGTTTTAGAGGCATATTGAGTGATTTAGAGGGGGTTTAGTGGGGTTTAGATGGGTTTGGAGGAGTTTAGAGGGGTTTAGAAGTGTTTTAATGGGATTAGATGTGTTTTTAAGGGGGTTTAGATAGTATTAGTGGGGCCATGCAGGGGTTTAGAGGGGTTTAAGGGAGGTTCGGGTTTAGAACGGTTTTGATGGATTCAGAGGGGGTTTAATGGGGGTTTATTGGGATTTAGAGCGGGTTTCGACGGATTTAGAGTGGTTTAGAGGGTTTTAGAGTGGTTTAGAGGGTATTTGAAGGGGATAGGAGGCGTTTAAATGGGACCTGGAGGGGTTTAGATGGTTTAGAGGGTGTTTAGAGGGGTTTCGAGGCGTTTAGAGTTGTTTAGAAGTGGTTTAGAGGGTATTTAGAGGTGACTATACGGATATATAGGGGGTTAATAGGTGTTCAGTTGGGTTTACAGTTGTTTTAGGGCGGTTTGGAGGGGTTTATATGGGGTTTCGAGGCAGTAGATGGGGTTAGAAGAGTATTAGAGGAATTTTCAGTGATTTAGAGGGGGTTTAGTGGCGTTTAGTGGGGTTTAGAGCTGTTTAGATGTGGTTTAGAGGGGTATAGAAGGGGCTTGGAGGGGGCTAGAGGGGTTTAGGGGAGTTTTTAGAGGGGGTATCGAGGGGTTTTGAGTAATTCGGGGTTTAGTGGGGTTCAGATGGGATTAGAGGGGTTTAGAATGCCTATAGATGGGTTTGGAGGAGTTTGGAAGGGTTTAGAAGTGGTTTAGATGGGATTAGATATGTTTATTGGGGGTTTAGACGGTATTAGTGGGGCTGTACAGGGATTTAGAGGGATGTAAGAGAGGTTGGGGTTTATAACGGTTTTGATGGATTTAGATGGGAATTAATGGTGTTTAGTGGGGTTAAGAGGGTTTAGAGGGGGTTTAGAGGGGTTTAGAGGAGTAGAGGAAGTTTCTAGGGGTTTAGAGGGAGTCAGAGGGGTTTCCTGCGGTTTAGAGGGATGTAGATAGGTTTATAGAGGGTTTAGAGGGATTTAGAGGAGTATTGAGGGATGTAGAGGGGATATAGTGGGGTTTAGAGGGGTTTAGAGGAGTTTCGAGGGTTTAGAGCGGGTTAGATGGGTTTAGCGAGGTTTAGAGGGGTTTTCAGGAATTCAGAGGGGGTTTAGTGCGGTTCAGAGGGGTTTAGAGCGGTTTAGAGGTGTTTGAAGTGGTTCAGAGGGGTTTAGAGTGGGTTAGATGGTATTTAGAGGGGTATAGATGATGTATAGGTAGGTTTGGAGGGGTTTAGATGGGTTTATGTGGGTGTTTAGAAGGCTTTAGAGTTGTTTAGAGATGGTATAGGGGGCTTGGAGGGGATTGGAGGGGTTTAGTGTCGGTTTAGAGGGGTTTAGCAGGGTTTACAGAGGGTTTCGGGGGTTTTGAGGGGCTTTAGAGGGGTTTAAGGGAGGTTGGGGTTTAGAACGATTTTGAAGGATTCAGAGGGGGTTTAGAGGGAGCGTGTTTTGAGGAGTTTAGAGGGGGTTAGAGTGGTTTAGCGTTTTTTTGGAGGGGGTTAGTGGGGCTTCGAGGGATTGAGAGGGGATTAGATGGGTTTAGAGGGTGATTAGAGGGGTTTGGGGGATTTGGATTGGCTTCGAGGGGTTTACAGTGATTTACAGAGGTTTAAAGGGGCTTTATAGGTGTTTGAGTTTGTTTAGATGGGTTTAGAGGCGTTTAGAGGTATTCGTGGGGGGGTGGGGTTAGAGGGGTTTAGAGGGGTTTGGGTTTGGGGTATATAAGGTTTTAGAGGTTGTCCTGGTGGGCCTAGATGTGTTTGTAGGGGGTACAGAGGGTTTTAGAGGGGCTTTGCAGGGGTTTAGAGGGGTATAGGGCAGGTTGTGGTTTAGAACGGTTTTGAGAGGTTTAGAGGGGGTTTGAGGTTTAGATGAGTTGTTAGAGGGTTTTAGAGGGGGTTTAGAGTTGTTCAGAGGGGATTTATAGGAGGTTTATAGGGGTTTCGGTGGGTTTAGAGTTGATTAAGGCGGTTTAAAGGGGTGTATATTTAGTATAGAGGGATTGGGGTTAGAAGTGTTTTAGATGCGTTTTGAGGAATTTATAGATGTTTGGTGGGGTTAAGAGGGATTTATGGGTGTTTAGAGGGGTTTAGAGGGTTTAGAGGGGGTTTAGAGGGCTTCTGATGGATGTTTAGAGGGGATTAGAGGGGCATAAGATGTTTAGAGGTGTTTAAAGCGGTTTATAAATTAATAATAACGAATCAAATAATTGTTATTGGTTATAGTTTAATAATTGGGAAAAAAAACTAATATTACAATCCTGGAAAGGTCCGACATCCCCCACAAACAAAATGTGGATTACAGGAATGTCAGAGACACTACATCTGGAAAGATTGAGGCTTGCCGTAATGGACAGGTTAGATCTTTTCAGAGGAATATGGTCTCCATGCATTGAATATCTAAAGGGTCAAAATGGCTCGGTGCGAGAGCCTGACTGAAACCTGAATAATAGAATAGATGAAGAAATACGTATAACAAATCATGGATATATCTCCAACGATGGATAACTTTTTAATACTCCACTCGCTTTTTTATTTTGTATTTCTTATCTCTATATTATTTGTATCTACCGTTTCTTACTTATAAAAACATGTATAGAAATATAAATAAGTCTTAAATGTTAATATTAATAATATTACGAATGTATGTAAGAAGCATTTTCTATTAATATGTATTTACAAGTAATAAAAATATTCATAAATAATAATATAATGCGGTTTAGAGGGGGTCAGAGGGCTTTAGATGTGTTTAGAGGGGGGTTAGAGGGGTTTAGGGGTGCTTAAAGTGGTTTAGACAGGTTTACAGAGGTTTACAGAGATTTAAAAGGCGTTTAGAGGGGGCTACAGGGGGGTTTAGAGAGGTTTTGAGGATTTCAAATTGGGTTTAGTTAGCTTTAGAGGGGTTTACAGGGGTTTAGAGATGGTTTAGTAGGCATTCGAATGCATTTAGATGCGTTTGGAGGTGTATAGAGGGGTTGAGAAGTGGTTCAGAGGGGTTTAGAAATCTGTATAGGAGGTATAGAGTGTTTGGGGGGGGGGCTTTTTATGGGTTTAGAGCGGTTTAGGGGAGGTTGGGGTTTAGTACGGTTTTGAGGGATTCAGATGGGGTTCATTGGGGTTTTGAGTTATTTACGGAGGGTTTCGGGGATGTTAGAGGTGGTCTAGAGGGGTTTGGAGGGGGTTTAAAGTGGTGTAGAGGATATTTAAAAGGTATTAGAGTGGGTTAGAAGGATTTTCAGGCGGTTAGATGTGTTTAGTGTGTGTAGAGGCATTTAGAGGGGTTTAACGAGTTTATAGTTATTTAGAGGTGGTTTAGAGGGATTTAGAGGGGTTTATAGCGTATATAGGGGTTTTAGACGGGTATTGAGGAATGCATAGGGGGTTTAGTGGGGTTTAGAGGGGTTTAGAGTGGTTAGAGGGGTTCTGTGGTTGTGTGAGGGGACAGTGGGCGTTTTGGGGGGATTAGAGGGATTTAGCGGGTGTTTTTAGAGATTAGGGTTTAGGAGAGGTGTTTACAGTGGTTTCGAGGAGTTTAGGCATATTAGAGCATCATGGGGTCTCGATGTGTTTAGAGGGCTTTAGAGGGGTTTAGGGTTCTATAGAGGGTTGTAGGGGGTTGACAGTGGTTTACAGGGGTGTAAACGGTGTTTAGAACGAGTTAGATGGGATGTCTAGGGTTTTAGAGGCGTTTCAGATTAGTTTAGGGGTTGTTTAGAGGGGTCTAGAGTGTTTTAGAGTTATTTAGAGGTGGTTAAGGAGGTGTAGATGTGGATTAGGTGTTACAGGGTATAGGTGTTTAGAGGGTTTAGATGGGTTTAGGAGGGTTTACCGTGGTTTTCGCGGAGTTTGGCGGGGGCTTACTACTCATCAATGGTTAAGAGGGATTTATATGATGATTATAGAGTTTAGAGGTTTGGATTTGACTTAGCGCGGTTTAAAGTGGTTTATTTATGGGATAGAGGATTGGGTTGGAAATTGTTTTAGAAGGAGTTTTGTGGTATTTTGAAGAGGTATGGTGTGGGTTAAGAGGGTTTGGGGGGGGTTTAAAGGTGTTAAAGGGTTTATAGGGGGTTTTGAGGGTTCTGAGGGATGTAGAGGATTTTGTGGGGTTTGGGAGGGATTATGAGGGCTAGAATTTTTTGAGGTGTTTAGAGTGGTTTTAGAGCGGGGTAGAGGTTGGGAACATGTGTTTAGAACGGGTAGTAGAGTTGTGTGGAGGTTCCATCGAGTGGATAAGACGGGTTTAACATTGCTTTACATGGATCTACAGGGGGTTTTAGAGAGATTTTGAGGTTTCAGAGGTGATTAGTTGTTAGAAGGGGTTTAGAGGGGTTTAGAGGTGGTTGATGGGGTGTAAAGAGGGCATTCGAATAGTTTAATGGTTTTGGAGGTATATAGAGGAGTTGCATGTGTTCAGATGGGTTTAATGGTGTGTAAAGGGGGTAGAGAGGGTTGTAGAGGGCTTTTATGATTGAGGGGTTTAGTGGTAGTTTTGGGGTTTGGAGGGGGTTAGAAGGGGATTTCAAATGGACGATTAAAGAGTTAGAGGTTTTCCAGGGGTTTGAGAGGATGGTTTTAAGGGGGTTTAGAGATTGATGGGAAAGGTTTAGTAGGGTTTAGATGATTTAGAGTATTGATTTTATGTGGGTTTAGAGGGGTTATATGTGGGGTTTAGAGGGATAGAGGGATTTGTAGGCGTTTAAGAGTGTGGTTAAGGGTTTAAATAGGTTTAAGGGGGTTATAGGGTTTAACGGTGTTAAAAGTGGGTTTCGAGAATGGTTAAAGGCATTCTGAGGGATGGAGATGGATTTAGTGGGGAGTTTAGAGGGATATTATAGGTTTTACATGGACTTTACATGGTGATTAGAATGGTTTAGGGAGGTTTTGGGAATTTAAGGAAACGGTTTTGAGCGAATTCAGAAGGGGGTTTAATTGTGGGTTTAGTGGGTTTGAGAGCTGTTTTATAATGTTCTTTTATAGTGGGTTAGAGTGGGTTTAGAGAGGTATTCTGTTGGGGATTAGCGGGGTTATTAAGGAGGTTTTTTGAGGATTGTTAAAAGGGATTAGGAAAGGGGTTAACGGTTTATAAGTTTTTTAGAAGTGTTTAAAGGCGTTATAGTGAGGTTTTTATTGGGTTTGTTAAGTAATGTAGAAGGGAATTTACGAGTGGTTTGCAATGTGTAGAACGTTTAGAGCGTTTAGAGGGTGTATTACTAGATTATATAGGGGATTTTTGGATAAGTTTATAGTTGATTAGGGGGTTTAGAGGGGTATAGAGCGGGATAGATCTGGGTTAGAATGGGGTTTAAGGCGTTTTTGAGGGATTTAGAAGGAGTTTTTGTTGTGTTTTAAGAGGGGATATAAGGATTATAGGGGTATAGAGGGAGTTTAGAGTTTTATGAGGGGTTAGTGGGTTCCTGCGCATCTAGAGAATTTAGTGGTAATAAGGGAGTTTCAGAGTACCTGAGGTATTTAGAGCAGGTCGTAGAGGTTTTACAGGGGTTATTAGATGTTTGTAGGGTTTAGATAGAGTTTGGGGTTCAGACGGTTTAGAGGGGTATTCAGTGGTTTTTCAGGGGTTTAAATGGGATTCAATTGGGGGTTAGAGGGGTTTTTGAAGAGGTGTTTGAGGAAATTCTGAGGGGTTTAGATGGGTTTAAGTGTTTTAGGATTGGGTTTTAAATTTTGTTTGAGATGTGATTAGAGAGATCAGACAATGGATTTACATGGGTTTTTGGAGATACAGAGGGGTTTAGATGTGGTTTTTATGTGTTTAAATGTGTGTATAAGGTATAAGGGTCCAGAAAAAGTTTTACGAGGTTATTATGAGAGGGTTGTGGAGTAAGTTGGGGTATAGTACGTTTTGATAGATTCAAGGTGGGGTTTAATAAGTTTGACAAGTTGATTATAGAGCGGGTTTACCAGGACAATGGTTCAGATAGACTCAGAAAGGGGATTGATCGGTTTTTTTAGAGGGTATTTTTAGGGGATCTAGGGGTTTGGTTTAGAGGGGTTTAGAGGGTTTTAGGTTTGTTTAGAAGTGGGTCCTTAGAAGGTGCTTAAGACGGGGAGTTTGGAGGGTTTAGTGGGGTTCATGGGGAGGTAGTTTATAGGGGTTTGAGACGGTTTTCAGAGTTGTTTGGAAGTGGTTTTTAGAGGGGTTTAGTGGGGTTGAGAGGGGTTTTTAGTGGGGTTTTAGAGTCCCATATCGTTGGTGAGGGAAGAGAAGGCGACGTGCGAGGGATGGCCAGGACCCGGTGGTGATGGTAGGAGCGACGTCGAGCGGTAAGCTTAAAACCCGAAAGCGGGCTTTGTTTCCACAACAGCCCAGGGAGCCGTTCGGTTTAATGAGGATCGGAAATCGTAACATTCTAAACCCCTAACGTTTATTCATTAACTGGGCTTGAGGACAGCCGATGATTGGTGGGAAGACTTGAGTACCGCAGTGAATGGCATGTCAGAATCCAGGTTTGTAGTGTACTTGTACTTTTGAATTGTAGTTTTTGTCTTGTATATTGTAATATTTTTATTGTGTTGTATCTAGGGTAAGGGAAGTATGTGTGGCCAGGGCAGTTAACTGTTCTGGCTGGTCAGATGTTGGAGGAGAATGGAGTCGTGTAGCCCTCAGACGTCACATCTGCGAGGTATGTGTCGAGATGGTGTCTCCTAAAGGAGTGTGTTAGGGAACCTGAGCAGCAGCCTCGAGACCCTCGGTCTGGGCTGCGAGAGTGAGGAGGTATAGAGAGGAGTTACAGGGAGGTAGTCAATCAAAAAACCACATGAGGCAGACAAGTTGGGTCATGGTTGGAGAGGCAAGGGGCTAGAGGCGGGCGCAGAGAGTACGCCAGTGGTGTACACTTGGAAATAAGTACTCCGGTTTGAGTGCTGTTGTGGGGGGGGGGGGGGGGGCAGCCTACCTACGGAGGTAGCAAAACAGAGACAGGCCTGCAGTTCAGACAACGGGGCCTATTGCTCTGAAGGGTAAGGAAAATAAAGAAGAGGGGCATCAGTATATAGAGGGACTCTATAATTACGGGGGGTTTTCTGATTGGCCAATTTTGTGGATGCAGTCCGGCGACCCGGATGGTTAGTTTGCCTCCCTGGTGCCAGGGGTCCTGGATGTGTCTGAACGTGTCCAAGAATATCTGAAAAGGGAGGAGTGGACAGGTCTGATGGGCCGTGGTACATTTGGGTACCAATGACTTAAGGTAATAAAGAGATGAGATCCTGAAAGGAGAATGTATGGGAGTTAGGAAGCAGAGAGGTGAGGAAAATAACGCAAACATTACAAATATCAGGAATAACTTCCCTGTGCACGGACAGTGAGAGTCAGGAATGGAAGCAAGGTGGGTGATACATGCATGGTGAAAGTAAGGATTAGTGCTAGTGGGCATGGGATCTCGTTGCTGGGTCAATAGAACCTCTTTTGGGGATGGAAGTGTACCTGTATAAAATGTTGGGTTGCACTGGATCCCGAGGGGGAATCAGTATCTGGCAGGGAAATTTGGAACAGGTACGGGGGGGGGGGGGGGGGGTTTAAAATAGAACAGTTGGGGGGAGGGAATCAATAGAGAAAGCCTTAGGCGGACAAAGGGTCGGAGGAGAAGGGAAAACACACAGACACAGACACGACATGATAGCGGGGGATGAAGAAAAAAATATCAAACCGAGAATAGAGGTGGTGGGTTTCCATGGGCAAAAATGAAAGGGACACTTGTCAACATTAATTGTATTAGGATCGTGGCTTGTAAAATGCCTGAAGGACTTCGTGTCTCAATGCAAGGAGCATCGTAAAATGGTGGACGAGTTGAATCTGCAGATGGGGGGTTACACAAAAAGTTGTGAGAAAACAGAGGTGCAGCAGCATATAAGTAGCGAAGGTGATAGGCGACGTTTCGGTCGTGACCTTCTTTCTGTGGTCTGAAAGACGGGTATACGACCGAAACGTCGCCTCTCGCATTGGCTCCTTACATCCTGCTGCACCCGCTGAGTTTCTCCTGCTTTTTGTGTAACCCTCGATTATGCAGCATCTGCAGTTTCTTCGTTAACGCAATCGAATATGCTGAGAGTGATTAATGACTATGCAATAGTTGGGATCACGGAGACATGGCTCCAGGGGGACCAAGGCTGGGAGCTGAACATCCAGGGATATTTCAATATTCAGGAGGAATGGCAGAAAGGAAAGGAAGGTGGGATAGCGTTGCTGGTGATAGGGGGGATTAATGCAACAGACAGGAAGGACATTAGCTTGAAGGATGTGGAATCGATATAGGTGTAGCTGCGAAACTCTAAGGGTCAGAAAACGCTAGTGGGAGTTGGCTACAGGCCACCTAGTCGTAGTGGAGATGGGGATGGCATCAAACAGGAAATTAGAAATGCGTGCGACAAGTGTAAAACAGTTGTAATGGGTGACTTCAATCAACATATAGTTTGGGTGAATCAAATGGGCAGGGGTTGCTGAGGAAGGAGGATTTATTGGAACTGTATTGGGATAGTTTTTAAACCAAAACATTGTAGAGGAAAAAGAGCGAGCAGGCTAGTAAGATTGGGTATTGAGTATAATGATGGGAATGGTTTAGTTAGCAGGGTGTTGTGCGTGGCCCTTGGCAAGACTAACCATTATATGGATGGTTCTTCATGTATAAACCATATAACATTATACAATTACAGCACGCGAAACAGGCCTCTAGGCCTTCCAGTCCGTGGACCATTTGTTTTCCTAGTCCATTACCTGCTCAGAACCCATTACCTCATTCCCTTCCACTGTCCGTTATACCTATCACTGTACACTTATATGTTAAAATCGATCCTGCCTCACAACTTCTGCTGGAAGCTGAACACACAGCACGCCCTCTGAGTAAAGAAGTTCCCTCACGTTACCCGAAACCGCTGTCCTTAAAAAATTTTCCTAAGCATTGCCCCGTTTGAAATTCGCAACCCCTCAATGGGATTATTTTATTCACTCTTTTCAAACTAACTTAATTTCATACAACTCTTTTTTAATATTTTTTTACTATTTAAAAAAAATTCTATTTTTC
>JAVHYY010000867.1:0-51418 GCA_035221665.1 Okamejei kenojei | reverse complement strand
GCCTTTTCAACAAACCCCCAAAAAAACAAAAACAAACAACCTCACCTCCCACCACCACACCCCACCACACCCCACCATCCTAACCCTAAATCCTAACCCTTAAATTTTGTGTTACATCGATGGGTAGAGGAATAAGGGTTAGAGAGTTTAGAAGGGATTAGAGTTGTTGTGCCGTGGTTATAGGGATTTTACTGCGGTTTGGAGTGAGCTTTAAAGGCTAGAAGGATTTTATAAGGTGTTTGGAGAGGTTTATAACGGTTATAGTGCATGATCGCAGTGGCTTGGAGGGGTTTTGAGTGGTTTAGAGTGTTTACATGCTTTTCGTTTGATTAGATTTTTGGAGGGTTGTGAAGTGCAGATGGTTTCGATTGGGTGTTTGAAGGTTTGGATGGGGTTTTCTTAAGAATTTGGGGAATTGTTGATATTGGTGGGGTTTTTTAGAGGGTATTTGCAGTACGTTTTAAGGTTTCTAAAGGGGTTCGGAGAAGGTTTACGGCTTTATGCAGGTTTAGAGATTGTTTAGTGGATGTTATTATTTAGGGCGGCGTTTCAGGGGGCTTTAGGGTAAATTACAGGGGTTGTAAAGGTGTTTTGAGGTGTGTTTCAGTCGTTTAGTGGGCTTTAGAGCGCTTCACAGCATATGCAAACCACAATCACAAACATAACGCTTAAACCTCAACCTAACCATAACCCTAACACTAAACTAACCCTAAACCAAACCCCTAACCTAACCTAACCGTAACCCCAACCGTAACTCCTAACCCTAACCCTAACCCTAAACCCTAAACCTAACCCTAAACCTAACCCTATCACTAAACCCTAAAATTTAGATGTACATCGATGGGATTAGAGGAACGTTTAGAGAGGTTTAGAAGGGATTAGAGTTGGGCGTCGTTATACGGGATTTACAGCGGTTTGGAAGTGGTTTTAAAGGCTTAGAAGGATTTAGAAGGTGTTTGGATGAGGTGTATACAGGTATGTACAATGGTTCTGAGGTGTTTATAGCAGTTTAGGCCAACACGTATCACGTTGACCCTAACCCTAACCCTAAATTTAAACCCTAACCCTAACCCTAAACCCTGTCCCTACCCTGAACCCTAACCTAACCGTAACTCTAACCTTCCCTATCCCAAATCCTCCCCTAACGCCAACCCTAACCTTAACCCCAACCCTAACGCTACCCTCATCCTAAATTTAGATGTATATCGATGGGATTAGAGGAGTGATTTTTAGAGAGGTTTAGAATGGTTTAGGTTTGGTGTGGTTATACGGATTTAGTGTGGTCTGACGGCTAGAAGGATTTAGAAGGTGTTTGGAAGTGTTTCGAGGCGGTATTCGCGTTGTCCGTGTTAGTGGCTTGAAGGGTTTTCGAGAGGTTTAGAGTGTTTTACTGTTTTTTCGATTGATTTCGAGAGGTTTTAGTGGTTTAGATGCGTTTTAGATGGTTTTAAAGATCTGCAGTTTTTGTTTGAAGTTGTTTGGTTGGTTTTCGAAGGTTTAGTATGGGTTTAGAGGGATTTAGGGTGTTACAGTAATATTAAGCTTTTAGAGAAGTTTCGAGAAATTTGGACTTAAGGATTTATGCGTGTTTAGATTTGTTTCGCGTGCATTATTATGTAGCGGCGTTTAGAGGGCTTTACGGTAAATTATCAGGGTGTAGGTGTTTTGAGGGTGTGTTCAGTCGTTTAGTGGGGTTTAGAGCGCTTTTTGGAGCAATTTACATCCACAATCACAAACATATCGCTTAACCTAACCCTTACCCTACCCCAACCCTAAATAAACCCTACCCTAACGCTAATCTAACCCCAACCCTAAACCTAACCCTAACCCTAACCCTAACCCTAAACCTAACCCTAAATTTAACCCTAACCCTTAACACTTGTCCCTACCCAAACCCTAACGCTAACGAATCCTAAAGCTAATATAACCCTAAACCTAACTGGGTATTACAGCTACAAGGATTTAGAAGGTGTTTGGAGGGGTTTATAGCGGTTATAGCATTGTTCGGAGGGTTTTTGAGGGGTTTCGACAGGTTTAGAGTATTTACCATGAGTTTTCATTGATTTAGAGAGATTTGGAGGAGTGTGGAGTTGTGCGGGTGGTTTCGAGGTGTTTTGAAGGGTTTGGGATGGGTTTAAAGAATCTAGAGTTGTCTGTAGGGTTGGGTGCGGTGGGTTGTAGAGGGGTTTAGAGTAATTTTAAGCTTCTAAAAGGGTTCGAAGAAGTTTGGAAGGGTTCTATGCGGTTTTAGTGATGTTTAGCGGATAATTATTGCGTTTAGGGGGCTTTTAGCTAAGGTTGAAGGGGTGTAAACGTGGTTTGAGTGTGTTCAGATGGGTTTATAGCAGTTTAGTGTAGTATACAACCACAAACATAACCTCAAACCCAACCCCAACCCAAACCCCAACCCTACCATAACAGTAACCTAACCTAACGCCTAAACCTAATCCTAACCTAACACTAACCCTAACCCTAAATTTAGATTTATCGATGGGGAACTGAGCAGCGGATTAGAGAGGTTTAGAGGGTTTTAGAGGTGTTTCATTAGTTTTAATGTTTTTAACCGGGATCGGAGAAGTTTGCGAAGGGTTTTATGAGGGTTCAGCGGATATTATTATTTAGCGGTATTTTTTTGGGTGGGTTACAGGGGTGTAAAGGTGTTTTGAGGGTTGTTGTGTTTTTACAGAGGAGAGGTTTATAAACGGCTTAGACGGAGGTAGTATACCACAAACATAACGCTAACCCTAACACGTAACCGTAACCTTAAAATCCTAACCCGTAACCTAACCTAACCTAACCCTAACCTAACCCTAACCCATGCGGTGTTGAGTTAGAGGGATTTAGAGGTGATACAGTAATATTAAGGGTTTTCGAGACGTTTCGAGAAATTTGGAAATTTAGAGGGATTTACACTAGTTTTAAGGTTTCTAAAGGGGTTCGGAGAAGTTTGGAAGGGTTTATGCAGGTTTAGAGATGTTGTTGCGGATGTTATTATTTAGCGGCGTTTAGAGGGCTTTAGGATGGGTTACAGGGGTGTAAAGGATTGTACAGTGGTTCTGAGGTGTTTATAGCAGTTTATAGCCACAACGATAACGTTGACCCTAACCCTAACCCTAACCCTGTCCCTAACCCTAACCCTACCCTAACCCGAACCCTAACGTAATATAACCCTAAACCTAAACCCTAACCCTAACCCTAACTCTAACCCATACCCTAACCCAAATCCTAACCTAAACGCCAAAACCCTAACCCTACCCCAATCCTAACGCTAACCATAATCTCTAAATTTAAGGATGTATATCGATGGGATTAGAGGAGTGATTTTAGTGGTTTAGGTTAGAGGTGTTTGTGTGGTTATGCGGCATTTAGAGCGGTTTGGTAGTGGTCTGTCGGTGTAGAACAGGAGGTGTATGGATTTTTGCGGTATCGTGTTTGTTCGGTGCTTGGAGGGGTTTCGAGAGGTTTAGAGGTTTAGATGTGTTTCGATTGATTTCGACGAGGTATTTAGTTGGGAGATGCGGTTTGGAGTTGGTTGTTTAAAGGCTGATTAGAAGGTTGTTAAGATGGGTGGAGGGGGTGGGGGGGGGTTTCAGTAAAAGGTGTTTTGAGGTATGTACAATGGTTCTGAGGTGTTTATTAGCATTTAGCCACAACACGTTTTTGACCAAAACCCTAACCCTAAATTTAAAACCCTAACCCTAACCCTAACCCTGTCCCCTAACCCTAACCCTAACCCTAAATAACCCTAAATAACCCTTAACATTAACCCTTTTCCCAAACCCAAATCCTATCCCTAACGCCAACCTAACCTTAACCCCAACCCTAACGCTAACATCATAAAAGATGTATATCGATGGGATTAGAGATTTTAGAGAGGTTTAGAATGTTTTTTAGTGGGCTTTTGTAATCTTGTTGTTCGGAGTGGCTTGAGGGGTTTCGAGAGGTTGTTGAGTGTTTTACATGTGTTTCGATTGATTTCGAGAGGTATTTAGATGGTTTAGATGCGTTTAGATGGTTAAAGATTTGGAGTTGTTTGAAGTTGTTTGGTGGGTTTTTCTAGCGGTTAGATGGGTTAGAGGGATTTAGGAGGTGTTACAGTAATATTAAGGCTTTAGAGAAGTTTCGAGAAATTTTGGAAGTGTTTATGCGGGTTTAGATTTGTTTTTCGCGTTGCGTATTAATGTAGCTGCGTTTAGAGGGCTTTAGGGTAAATTACAGGGGTGTAAAGGTGTTTTGAGGTGTGTTCAGTCGTTTAGTGGGTTAGAGCGCTTTAGAGCAATATGCAACCAAACAATCACTAACATAATCGCTAACCCTAACCCCCCTACCTAACCTAACCCTACCCCTAACCCCTAACCCTAACCCTAACCCTAACCCAACCCTAACCTAACCCTAACCATAAACCTAACCCTAATCCTAACAAACCCTAAATTTTAGATGTACATCGATGGGATTAGAGGAAAGGGTTAGAGAGGTTAGAAGGGATTAGAGTTGTTGGCGTGGTTATACCGGGATTTACAGCGGTTTGGAGTGGTTTAAAGGCTAGAAGGATTTAGAAGGTGTTTGGAGAGGTTTATAACGGTATAGTGTTGTTCGGAGTGGCTTGGAGGGGTTTCGAGTGGTTTAGTGTTTTACATGTTTTTCGATTGATAATAGATTTTGGAGGCGTGTGGAGTTGTGCAGAATGGTTTCGAGTGTTTTGGTTTGGATGGGTTTTTTTAAGAATTTGGAGTTGTCGATAGTAGTGGGTTTTATAGGGATTTACAGTAGTTTTAAGGTTTCTAAAGGGGTTCGGAGAAGTTTGGAAGGGTTTATGCAGGTTTAGAGATGTTTAGTGGATGTTATTATTTAGCGGCGTTTAGAGGGCTTTAGGGTGGGTTACAGGGGTGTAAAGGTGTTTTGAGGTATGTACAATGGTTCTGAGGTGTTTATAGCAGTTTACAGCCACAACGATAACGTTGACCCTAACCCTAACCCTAAATTTAACCCTAACCCTAACACTAACCCTGTCCCTAACCCTAACCCGAACCCTAACGCTAATATAACCCTAAACCTAACCCTAACCCTAACTCTAACCATTCCTAAACCCTAACCCTAACCCTAACGCCACATAACCTAACCCAACCCTAAAACGCTAACCTTAATCCTAAATTTAGATGTATATCGATGGGATTGGAGTGATTTAGAGAGGTGGTTTAGAATGTTTTAGGAGTGTTTTGTGGTTATACGGCATTTAGAGCGGTTTCCGAGTGGTCTGAACGGTTAGAAAGATTTTAGGTCTTTGGAAGTGTTTCGAGCGGTATCGTGTTGTTCGCGTGCTTGGAGTGGTTTCGAGAGGTTTAGAGTGTTTACATGTTTTCGATTGATTTCGAGAGGTATTTAGATGAGTTTAGATGCGTTAGATGGTTTAAAGATTTGGAGTTGTTTGAAGTTGTTTGGTGGGTTTTCGAGGGGTAAGATGGGTTCCAGGATTTTAGAGAGGGTTTGGAGAGATTTGGAAAGCGGTGTAAAGTGTTTTGCGGGGTATTACAATGGTGAGGTGTTTTTCGAGATAAACGGAACCCCTAACCCTAACCCAAACCTGTCCCTAACCCTAAACACCTAACCTAACCGCAACCCTAACCCCTAACCCTCAACCCAAACACTATACCCTTCCCAATCCCAAATCTAACCCTAACGCAACCTAAATTTCTAACCTTAACCCAACCCTAAGGCTAACGTAATTTTAGATAAATTTAGATGTGATATTCGATGGGATTAAGATTTTAGAAGTTTTAGTGGGCTTTAGGTTATCGTGTTGTTCGGAGCTTGGAGGGGTTTCGAGAGGTTTAGAGTGTTTACATGTTTCGATGATTTCGAGAGGTATAGATGGGTTTAGATGCGTTTAGATGGTTTAAAGATTTGGAGTTTGTAGTTGTTTGGTGGGTTTTTTCGAGGGGTTAGATGGGTTAGAGGGATTTAGAGGTGTTTACAGTAATATTAGGTTTTAGAGAAGTTTCGAGAAATTTGGAAGTGTTTTTGCGGTTTAGATTTGTTTCGCGGGCATTATTATGTAGCGGCGTTTAGAGGGCTTTAGGGTAAAATTACAGGGGTGTAAAGGTGTTTTGAGGTGTGTTCAGTCGTTTAGGGGGGTTTAGAGCGCTTTAGAGCAATATGCAACAACAATCACTAACATAACGCTAATCTCCACCTAACCCTACCCCTAACCCTAAACCAAGCTCCCTAACGCCTAACCCTAAACCCTAATCCCACTAACCTAATCGCTGGTCCCTAACAACTAAAAGGTCTCGCTTTTGCTCCCTAATCACCTAACCCTAAATTTAGATGTACCATCGATCCAGGATTAGAGAAAGGGTCCAGAGAGGTTTTTAGAAGGGATTAGAGTTGTTGGCGTGGTTATACGGGATTTACAGCGGGTTTGGAGTGGTTTTAAAGGCTAGAAGGATTTAGAAGGTGTTTGCGAGGTTTATAACGTATAGTGCCATTGTTCGGAGTGGCTAGATTTGGAGGGGTTTCGTGTGGTTTAGAGAGTTTACATGGTTTTCGATTGATTAGAGAGATTATGGAGGCGTGTGGATTTGTGCAGATGGTTTCGAGGTGTTTTGGTTTGCTCCATCAAAAGATGGATTTTGCTTTTTTTTAAGATCTAGCTTTTTTGGAGTTGTCGATAGTGCTCCATCTCAGTCACAGGGGGCTTTTTTATAGGGATTTACAGTAGCTTTTTTCAAGTATTTCTAAAGGGGTTCGGAGAAGTTTGGAAGGGTTTTTATGCAGGTTTTAGAGATGTTTAGGCGGATGTTATTATTTAGCGGCGTTTAGAGTGGGCTTTAGGTGGGTTACACAGGGGTGTAAAGGTGTTTGAGGTATGTACCAGTGGTTCTGATGTTTATAGCAGTTTACAGCCACAATAACGTTGACCCTAAACCTAACCCTAAATTAACCCTAACCCTAATCTCCACTAACCCTAACCCTAACCCGAACCCTAACGCCTCAACCCTAACCCTAACCTAACCATTCCTAATAACCCAAATCCTTTACCCTACGCCAGCCATAACCTTAAAACCCTAAACTAACCTAACAGCTCCTCTCCTAAATTTTAGATGTATATCGAAGGATTGAGGTGATTTAGAGAGGTTTAGATGTTAGGGAGTGTTTGTGGTTAAAACGGCATTTAGACGTTTGTGTGGCTGGACCTAGAAGGTTTTTTTGGAAGTTTTCGAGCGGTATCGTATGTCTGTTTGGTGGCTTCGAGGGTTAAATGGCTTTTTTACTATGTGTTTTTCGATTGATTTTGGTTTAGAGGTATTTAAGGGTTTAGATGGTTTAAAGATTTGGAGTTGTTTGAAGTTGTTTGGGGTTTTCTGGGCATTATTACAGCGGATTTGGAGGGTTTCAAGGTGTAAAGGTGTTTTTGAGGTATGTACAATGGTTCTGAGGAGTTAAATAGCCACAACGATAACGTTGACCAAACCTAACCCAAATTTAACCCTAACCCTAACCCTAACCCTGTCCCCTAATAACCCTAACCTAACGGCAACCCTAACCTAAACCCTAAACCTAAAAACTAACCCAATCCCTAACCCTACCCAAATCCTAACCCTAACGCCAACCCTAACCCTTAACCCCAACCCTAACGACTAACCCGTTAATCCTAAATTTAGATGTATATCGATGGGGATTAGAGGAGTGATTTAGAGAGGTTTAGAATGTTATACGGCATTTAGTGGGCTTTGGAGGGGTGTATCGTGTTTGTTCGGAGTGGCTTGGAGGGGTTTCGAGAGGTTTAGAGTGTTTTACATGTGTTTCGATTGATTTCGAGAGGTATTTAGATGGGTTTTAGATGCGTTTAGATGGTTTTAAGATTTGGAGTTGTTTTGAAGTTGTTTGGTGGTTTTTTCTAGGGGTTAGATGGGTTAGAGGGATTTAGAGGTGTTACAGTAATATTAGGCTTTTAGAGAAGTTTCGAGGAAATTTGGGAAGTGTTTATGCGGGTTTAGATTTGTTTCGCGTGCATTATTATGTAGCTGGCGTTTAGAGGGCTTTAGGGTAAATTACAGGGGTGTAAAGGTTTTTGAGGTGTGTTTCAGTCGTTTAGTGGGTTTAGAGCGCTTTAGAGCAATAATATGCAACAACAATCACTAACTTTAACCCTAACCCTAACGCTAACCCCAACAAACCTAACCCTAACCCTACCCCTAACCCTAAAACCTAAACCCTAACGCCAACCCTAATCCTAAACCCTAACCATAAACCTAACCCTAATCACTAACCCTAAATTTAGAATTGTACATCGATGGGATTAGAGGAAAGGTTAGAGAGGTTTAGAAGGGATTAGAGTTTGTTGGCGTGGTTATACGGGATTTTACAGGGTTTGGAGTGGTTTAAAGGCTAGAAGGATTTAGAAGGTGTTTGGAGAGGTGTATAACGGTATAGTGTTGTTCGGAGTGGCTTGGAGGGGTTTCGAGTGGTTTAGAGTGTTTTACATGTTTTTCGATTGATTAGATTTGGAGGGGTGTGTGGAGTTGTGCAGATGGTTTCGAGGTGTTTTGAAGGTTTGGATGGGTTTTTTTAAGAATTTGGAGGTCGATAGTAGTGGGTTTTATAGGGATTTACAGTAGTTTTAAGATTTCAAAAGGGTTCGGAGAAGTTTGGAAGGGTTTATGCAGTTTAGAGATGTTTAGTGGATGTTATTATTTAGCGGCGTTTAGAGGGCTTTAGGGTGGGTTACAGGGGTGTAAAGGTGTTTTGAGGTATGTACAATGGTTCTGAGGTGTTTATAGCAGTTTACAGCCACAACGATAACGTTGACCCTAAACCTAACCCTAAATTTAACCCTAACCCTTAACCCTGTCCTAACCCTAACCCGAACCCTAAGCTAATAACCTAAACCTAACCCTAACCCTAACTCTAACCATTCCCCTAACTCTAACGCCAGCCACCTAACCTTAACCCCAACCCTAAAACCCTATTCCTAAATTTTAGATGTATATCGATGGGATTAGAGGAGTGATTTAGAGAGGTTTAGAATGTTTTAGGAGTGTTTTGCTGTGGTTATACGGCATTTTAGAGCGTTGGATGGTGTGTCTGACGGATTTAGAAGGTGTTTGGATGTGTTTCCGAGTGGTATTTGTTCGTGTTGTTCGGATGGCTTGGAGGGGTTTTGAGGTTTGTGTTTACATGTTTTCGATTGATTTCGAGAGGTATTTAGATGGTTTAGATGCGTTTAGATTGGATTTTGTAAAGATTTTTGTTTGAGTTGTTTAGTTTTTGGTGGGTTTTTCGAAGGGTAAGGGATGGGTTAGAGGGATTTAAGTGGTGGGTTACAGGGGTGTAAAGGGTGTTTTGAGGTATGTACATGGTTCTGAGGTGTTTATGCAGTTTATAGCCACAACGATAACGTTGACCCAAACCCTAACCCCAAAATAACCCTAACCCTAACCCTGTCCCTAACCCTAACCCTAACCCTAACCGAACCCTAACGCAAACCCTAACCCTAACCCTAACCCTAACTCTAACCCATTACCCAAACCCAAATCCTAACCCTAACGCCAACCCTAACCTTAACCCAACCCTAACGCTAACCTTAATCATAAATTTAGATGTATATCGATGGATTAGAGATTTTAGAGTTTAGAATGTTTTTAGAGGAGTGGTTAGGTTTTACGCATATAGAGCGGTTTGTGTGTGGTTTCTGACTTAGAATGTTTTAGAAGGGGCTTTCGAGGTATCGTGTTGTTCGGAGTGGCTTGGAGGGGTTTCGAGAGGTTTAGAGTGTTTACATGTTTTTCGATTGATTTCGAGAGGTATTTAGATGGGGTTTAGATGCGTTTAGATGGTTTAAAGATTTGGAGTTGTTTGAAGTTGTTTGGTGGGTTTTTCGAGGGGTTAGATGGGTTAGAGGGATTTAGAGGTGTTACAGTAATATTAAGGCTTTTTAGAGAAGTTTCGAGAAATTTGGAAGTGTTTATGCGGGTTTAGATTTGTTTCGCGGGCATTATTATGTAGCGGCGTTTAGAGGGCTTTAGGGTAAATTACAGGGGTGTAAAGGTGTTTTGAGGTGTGTTCAGTCGTTTAGTGGGGTTTAGAGCGCTTTAGAGCAATATGCAACCACAATCACAAACATAACGCTAACCTAACCTAACCCTACCCTAACCCTAAACCTAAACCCTAACCCTAAACCCTAACCCCAACCCAAACCCTAACCCTAACCCTAACCCTAACCTAACCATAAAACCTAAACCTAACTCCAACCCTAATCCTAACCCTAAATTTAGATGTACATCGATGGGATTAGAGGAAAGGGTTAGAGAGGTTTAGAAGGGATTAGAGTTGTTGGCGTGGTTATACGGGATTTACAGCGGTTTGGAGTGGTTTAAAGGCTAGAAGGATTTAGAAGGTGTTTGGAGAGGTTTATAACGGTATAGTGTTGTTCGGAGTGGCTTGGAGGGGTTTCGAGTGGTTTAGAGTGTTTACATGTTTTTCGATTGATTTAGATTTTGGAGGGGTGTGAGTTGTGCAGATGGTTTCGAGGTGTTTTGAAGGTTTGGATGGGTTTTTTTAAGAATTTGGAGTTGTCGATAGTAGTGGGGTTTAGAGGGATTTACAGTAGTTTTAAGGTTTCTAAAGGGGTTCGGAGAAGTTTGGAAGGGTTTATGCAGGTTTAGAGATGTTTAGTGGATGTTATTATTTAGCGGCGTTTAGAGGGCTTTAGGGTGGGTTACAGGGGTGTAAAGGTGTTTTGAGGTATGTTACAGTGGTTCTGAGGTGTTTATAGCAGTTTACAGCCACAACGCAATAACGTTGACCCTAACCTAAACCTAAATTTAACCTAACCCTAACCCTAACCCTAACCCTAACCCTAACCCTAACCCTAACCCTAACCCTAACCCTAACCCTAACCCTAACCCTAACCCTAACCTAACCCTAAACCCTAACCTTAACCCCTAACCCTAACGCTAACCCTAATCCTAAATTTAGATGTATATCGATGGGATTAGAGGTGATTTAGAGAGGTTAGAAGTTTTAGGAGTGTTGGTGTGGTTATACGGCTTTAGAGCGGTTTGGTGTGGTCTGACGGCTAGAAGGATTTAGAAGGTGTTTGGAAGTGTTTCGAGCGGTATCGTGTTTTTCGAGTGGCTTGGAGGGGTTTTCGAGTGGTTTAGAGTGTTTACATGTTTTTCGATTGATTCGAGAGGTATTTAGATGGTTTTAGAAGGTTTAAAGATTTGGAGTTGTTTGAAGTTGTTTGGTGGGTTTTCGGTTTAGAGGTTATGGTTAGAGGGATTTAGAGGGGTTTAGAGGGAGGTTAAAGTGGGTAAATTACAGGGGTTGTAAAGGTGTTTTGAGGTATGTACAATGGTTTGAGGTGTTTATAGCAGTTTTACGCAATCACAACGATAACGTTGACCAAACCCTAACCCTAACCCTAACCCTAACCCTAACCCTGACCCTAAACACCCTAACCTAACCCTAACCCTAAACCTAACCCTAACCCTAACCCTAAACTTAACCTTCCCTAACCCAAATCCTAACCCTAACGCCAACCCTAAACCTTAACCCCAACCCTAACCTAATAATCCTAAATTTAGATGTATATCGATGGGATTTAGAGTGATTTAGAGAGGTTTTAGATGTTTTAGGAGTGTTTGGTGTGGTTATACGGCATTTAGAGCGGTTTGGTGTGGTCTGAGGCTAGAATGATTTAGAAGGTGTTTGGAAGTGTTTCGAGCGGTATGTTGTTCGAGTGGCTTGGAGGGGTTTCGAGAGGGTTTAGAGTGTTTACATGTTTTTCGATTGATTTCGAGAGGTATTTAGATGGGTTTAGATGCGTTTAGATGGTTTAAAGATTTGGAGTTGTTTGAAGTTGTTTGGTGGGTTTTCGAGGGGTTAGATGGGTTAGAGGGATTTAGAGGTGTTACAGTAATATTAAGGCTTTTAGAGAAGTTTCGAGAAATTTGGAAGTGTTTATGCGGGTTTAGATTTGTTTCGCGGGCATTATTATGTAGCGGCGTTTAGAGGGCTTTAGGGTAAATTACAGGGGTGTAAAGGTGTTTTGAGGTGTGTTCAGTCGTTTAGTGGGGTTTAGAGCGCTTCACAGCAATATGCAACCACAATCACAAACATAACGCTAAAACCTAACCTAACCCTAACCCCTAACCCTAAACCAAACCCTAACCCTAACCCTAACCCCAACCCTAACCCTAACCCTAACCCTAACCCTAACCCTAACCCTAACCCTAAACCTAATCCTAACCCTAACACTAACCCTAAATTTAGATGTACATCGATGGGATTAGAGGAACGGTTTAGAGAGGTTTAGAAGGGATTAGAGTTGTTGGCGTGGTTATACGGGATTTACAGCGGTTTGGAGTGGTTTAAAGGCTAGAAGGATTTAGAAGGTGTTTGGAGAGGTTTATAACGGTATAGTGTTGTTCGGAGTGGCTTGGAGGGGTTTCGAGTGGTTTAGAGTGTTTACATGTTTTTCGATTGATTTAGATTTTGGAGGGGTGTGGAGTTGTGCAGATGGTTTCGAGGTGTTTTGAAGGTTTGGATGGGTTTTTTTAAGAATTTGGAGTTGTCGATAGTGGGTTTTAGAGGGATTTACAGTAGTTTTAAGGTTTCTAAAGGGGTTCGGAGAAGTTTGGAAGGGTTTATGCAGGTTTAGAGATGTTTAGCGGATGTTATTATTTAGCGGCGTTTAGAGGGCTTTAGGGTGGGTTACAGGGGTGTAAAGGTGTTTTGAGGTATGTACAGTGGTTCTGAGGTGTTTATAGCAGTTTATAGCCACAACGATAACGTTGACCCTAACCTAACCCTAAATTTAACCCTAACCCTAACCCTAACCCGAACCCTAACGCTAATATAACCCTAAACCTAACCCTAACCCTAACTCTAACCCTTCCCTAACCCAAATCCTAACCCTAACGCCAACCCTAACCTTAACCCCAACCCTAACGCTAACCCTAATCCTAAATTTAGATGTATATCGATGGGATTAGAGGAGTGATTTAGAGAGGTTTAGAATGTTTTAGGAGTGTTTGGTGTGGTTATACGGCATTTAGAGCGGTTTGGTGTGGTCTGACGGCTAGAAGGATTTAGAAGGTGTTGGAAGTGTTTCGAGCGGTATCGTGTTGTTCGGAGTGGCTTGGAGGGTTTCGAGAGGTTTAGAGTGTTTACATGTTTTTCGATTGATTTCGAGAGGTATTTAGATGGGTTTAGATGCGTTTAGATGGTTTAAAGATTTGGAGTTGTTTGAAGTTGTTTGGTGGGTTTTCGAGGGGTTAGATGGGTTAGAGGGATTTAGAGGTGTTACAGTACTATTAAAGGGCTTTTAGAGAAGTTTCGAGAAATTTGGAAGTGTTTATGCGGGTTTAGATTTGTTTCGCGGGCATTATTATGTAGCGGCGTTTAGAGGGCTTTAGGGTAAATTACAGGGGTGTAAAGGTGTTTTGAGGTGTGTTCAGTCGTTTAGTGGGGTTTAGAGCGCTTTAGAGCAATATGCAACCACAATCACAAACATAACGCTAAACCTAACCCTAACCCTACCCCTAACCCTAAACCAAACCCTAACCCTAACCCTAACCCCAACCCTAACCCTAACCCTAACCCTAACCCTAACCCTAACCCTAACCCTAACCTTAAACCTAACCCTAATCCTAACCCTAACACTAACCCTAAATTTAGATGTACATCGATGGGATTAGAGGAACGGTTAGAGAGGTTTAGAAGGGATTAGAGTTGTTGGCGTGGTTATACGGGATTTACAGCGGTTTGGAGTGGTTTAAAGGCTAGAAGGATTTAGAAGGTGTTTGGAGAGGTTTATAACGGTATAGTGTTGTTCGGCAGTGGCTTGGAGGGGTTTCGAGTGGTTTAGAGTGTTTACATGTTTTTCGATTGATTTAGATTTTGGAGGGTGTGAGTTGTGCAGATGGTTTCGAGGTGTTTTGAAGGTTTGGATGGGTTTTTTTAAGAATTTGGAGTTGTCGATATTGGTGGGGTTTAGAGGGATTTACAGTAGTTTTAAGGTTTCTAAAGGGGTTCGGAGAAGTTTGGAAGGGTTTATGCAGGTTTAGAGATGTTTAGTGGATGTTATTATTTAGCGGCGTTCAGAGGGCTTTAGGGTGGGTTACAGGGGTGTAAAGGTGTTTTGAGGTTTATAGCAGTTTACAGCCACAACGATAACGTTGACCCTAACCCTAACCCTAAATTTAACCCTAACCCTAACCTTGTCCCTAACCCTAACCCTAACCCGAACCCTAACGCTAATATAACCCTAAACCTAACCCTAACCCTAACCCTAACTCTAACCCTTCCCAAACCCAAATCCTAACCCTAACGCCAACCCTAAACTTAACCCCAACCCTAACGCTAACCTTAATCCTAAATTTAGATGTATATCGATGGGATTACAGATTTAGAGAGGTTTAGAATGTTTTAGGAGTGTTTGGTGTGGTTATACGGCATTTAGAGCGGTTTGGTGTGGTCTGACTGCTAGAATGATTTAGAAGGTGTTTGGAAGTGTTTCGAGCGGTATCTTGTTGTTCGGAGTGGCTTGGAGGGGTTTCGAGAGGTTTAGAGTGTTTGCACGTTTTTCGATTGATTTCGAGAGTTATTTAGATGGGTTTAGAAGCGTTTAGATGGTTAAAACTTTGGAGTTGTTTGAAGTTGTTTGGTGGGTTTTCGAGGGGTTAGATGGGTTAGAGGGATTTAGAGGTGTTACAGTAATATTAAGGCTTTTAGAGAAGTTTCGAGAAATTTGGAAGTGTTTATGCGGGTTTAGATTTGTTTCGCGGGCATTATTTTGTAGCGGCGTTTAGAGGGCTTTAGGGTAAATTACAGGGGTGTAAAGGTGTTTTGAGGTGTGTTCAGTCGTTTAGTGGGGTTTAGAGCGCTTCACAGCAATATGCAACCACAATCACAAACATAACGCTAAACCTAAACCTAACCCTAACCCTAACCCTAACCCTAACCCTAAACCAAACCCTAACCCTAACCCTAACCGTAACCCCAACCGTAACCCTAACCCTAACCCTAACCCTAACCCTAATCCTAACCCTAACACTAACCCTAAATTTAGATGTACATCGATGGGATTAGAGGAACGGTTTAGAGAGGTTTAGAAGGGATTAGAGTTGTTGGCGTCGTTATACGGGATTTACAGCGGTTTGGAGTGGTTTAAAGGCTAGAAGGATTTAGAAGGTGTTTGGAGAGGTGTATAACAGGTATGTACAATGGTTCTGAGGTGTTTATAGCAGTTTAGGCCACAACGATAACGTTGACCCTAACCCTAACCCTAAATTTAACCCTAACCCTAACCCTAACCCTGTCCCTAACCCTAACCCTAACCCTAACCCTAACTCTAACCCTTCCCTAACCCAAATCCTCCCTAACGCCAACCCTAACCTTAACCCCAACCCTAACGCTAACCCTCATCCTAAATTTAGATGTATATCGATGGGATTAGAGGAGTGATTTAGAGAGGTTTAGAATGTTTTAGGAGTGTTTGGTGTGGTTATACGGCATTTAGAGCGGTTTGGTGTGGTCTGACGGTTAGAAGGATGTAGAAGGTGTTTGGAAGTGTTTCGAGCGGTATCGTGTTGTTCGGAGTGGCTTGAAGGGTTTTCGAGAGGTTTAGAGTGTTTACAAGTTTTTCGATTGATTTCGAGAGGTATTTAGATGGGTTTAGATGCGTTTAGATGGTTTAAAGATTTGCAGTTGTTTGAAGTTGTTTGGTGGGTTTTCGAGGGGTAAGATGGGATAGAGGGATTATAGAGATGTTACAGTAATTATTAATGGCTTTTAGAGAAGTTTTCGAGAAATTTGGAAGTGTTTATGCGGGTTTAGATTTGTTTCGCGGGCATATTATGTAGCGGCGTTTAGAGGGCTTTAGGGTAAATTACTGGGGTGTAAAGGTGTTTTGAGGTGTGTTCAGTCGTTTAGTGGGGTTTTGAGCTCTTTAGAGCAATATGCAACTTCAATCACAAACATAACGCTAAACCTAACCCTAACCCTACCCCTAACCCTAAACCAAACCATAACCCTAACCCTAACCCTAACCCCAACCCTAAACCCTAACCCTAACCCTAAACTTAACCCTAATCCTAACCCTAATACTAACCCTAAATTTAGATATACATCGATGGGATTAGAGGAACTGTTTCGAGAGGTTTAGAAGGGATTAGAGTTGTTGGCGTGGTTATACGGGATTTACAGCGGTTTGGAGTGGTTTAAAGGCTAGAAGGATTTGGAAGGTGTTTGGAGAGGTTTCTAACGGTATAGTGTTCGGAGTGGCTTCGAGGGGTTTCGAGTGGTTTAGAGTGTTTACATGTTTTTCGATTGGTTTAGATTTTGGAGGGGTGTGGAGTTGTGCAGATGGTTTCGAGGTGTTTTGAAGGTTTGGATGGGTTTATTTTAATTTGGAGTTGTCGATAGTGGTGGGGTTTAGAGGGATTTACAGTAGATTTAAGGTTTCTAAAGGGGTTCGGAGAAGTTTGGAAGGGTTTATGCAGGTATAGAGATGTTTAGCGGATGTTATTATTTAGTGGTGTGGTCTGACTGCTAGAATGATTTAGAAGGTGTTTGGAAGTGTTTCGAGCGGAATCTAAATTTGTAGATGTTCGGAGTGGCTTGGAGGGGTTTCGAGAGGTTTAGAGTGTTTACATGTTTTTTCGATTCATTTCGAGAGTTATTTAGATGGGTTTAGATGCGTTTAGTTTTTGGTTTGTGGGATTTGGAGTTGGTTTATTTGAAGTTGTTTGAAGTGGGTTGTTTTCGTAGGGGTTTGGGTTAGAGGGATTTAGAGGTGTTTAGTGGTTTACAGTAATATTAAGGGCTTTTTGAGAAGTTTCGAGAAATTTAGAAGTGTTTATGCGGGTTTAGATTTGTTTCGCGGGCATTATTATGTAGCGGCGTTTAGAGGGCTTTAGGGTAAATTACAGGGGTGTAAAGGTGTTTTGAGGTGTGTACAGTCGTTTAGAAGGGTTTAGAGCCGTTTAGAGCAATATGCAACCACAATCAAAAACACAACGCTAAACTGGAGCTCGATCTCCAGGTCTATCTCTCGCTCCATCTCCAGCTCCATCTCCCGGTCTATCTCTCGCTCCATCTCCAGCTCCATCTCCCGGTCTAGATCTCGCTCCATCTCCAGTTCCATCTCCAGATCTAGCTCTCCTTCCATCTCCAGCTCCATCTCCCGGTGTATCTCTCGCTCCATCTCCAGGTACATCTCCAGGCGTAGCTCTCGCTCCATCTCCAGCTCCATCTCCAGGTCTAGCTATTGCTCCATATCCAGCTCCATCTCCAAGTCTAGCTATTGCTGCAGCTCCAGCACCATCTCCTAGTCTAGCTTTTGCTCCATCTCCAGCACCATCTCCAGGTCTAGCTTTTGCTCCATGTCCAGCTCCATCTCCAGGTCTATCTTTTGCTCCATCTCCAGCTCCATCGCCAGGTCTACATTTTGCTCCATCCCCAGCTCCATCGCCAGGTATACCTTTTGCTCCATCTCCAGCTCCATCGCCAGGTCTTACTTTTGCTCCATCGCCAGGTCTAGCTTTAGCTCCAACTCCAGCTCCATCGCCAGGTCTCGCTTTTGCTCCATCTCCAGCTCCATCGCCAAGTTCGCTTTTGCTCCATCGCAGCTCTCTCTCCCGTATAGCTTTCGCCCCATCTCCAGCTCCATCTCCAGGTTTAGCTTTCGCTCCATCTCCAGCTCTAGCTTTTGCTACATCTACAGCTCCACCTCCAGCTCTAGATTTTGCTCAATCTCCACCTAGATTTCTCCAGCTACTCCAGCTCCAGCTTTTGCACAATCTCCAGCTCCATCTCCACATCTAGCTTTTGCTCCATCACCAGCTCCATCTCCGGGTCTAGCTTTTGTACCATCTCCAGCTCCATCTCCAGGTCTAGCGTTTGCTCCATCTCCAGCTCCATCACAGGGTCTAGCTTTTGCTCCATCTCCAGCTCCATCACAGGGTCTTGCTTTTGCTCCATCTCCTGCAACATCTCCAGTTCTAGCTTTTGCTCCATCTCCAGCTCCATCTCCTAGTCTACATTTTGCTCCATCCCCAGCTCCATCGCCAGGTCTACCTTTTCCTCCATCTCCAGCTCCATCGCCAGGTCTTACATGCTCCTCTACAGCTCCATTCGCCAGGTCTAGCTTTAAACTCCCAGCTCCATCGCCAGGTCTCGTTTTGCTCCTAGCTCCATCGCCAAGTCTCGCTTTTGCTCCATCGCCAGCTCTCTCTCCCCGTATAGCTTTCGCCCCATCTCCAGCTCATCTCCAGGTTTAGCATTTCGCTCCATCTCCGCTCCATCCAGCTCTAGGCTTTTGCTATCTACAGCTCCATCTCAGCTTAGCTTTCGCTCCATCACCAGCTCCATCTACAGCTCTAGATTTTGCTCAATCTCACCTAGCTTTCTCAGCTACTCCAGCTCCAGCTTTTGCTCAATCACCAGCTCCATTCTAGTTTTGCTCCATCACAGGCTCCATCTCCGGGTCTAGCCCATCCATTCCAGTCTAGTTTTGCCTCCATCTCCAGCTCCTCTCCAGGTCTAGCTTTCGCTCCATCTCCAGCTCCATCCAGCTATCCAGCTTTTTTGCTACATCCAGCTCCATTCTCCTGCTTAGCTTTCGCTCCATCACCAGGGGCTCCCTCCATCTAGATTTTGCCTCCATCTCCTGCTAGCTTCGCAAATTACAGCTCCATCTCCAGCTCTAGCCTTTTCTCCATCACCAGCTCCATCTCCAGCTCTGATTTTGCTCCAATCCATCAAGCTCCATCACCATCAATCCGGGCCATCTAGCTTCCAGCTCCATCTCTCAGCCAGTCTACCTTTTGCTCCATCTCCAGCTCCATCGCCAGGTCTTGCTTTTGCTCCATCTCCAGCTCCATCTCCATGTCTAGCTTTTGCTGCATCTCCAGATACCTCTCCAGGTCTAGCTTTTGCTCCATCTCCAGCACCATCTCCAGGTCTAGCTTTTGCTCCATCTCCAGCTCCTTCTCCAGGTCTAGCTTTTGCTCCATCTCCAGCTCCATCTCCGGGTCTTGCTTTTGCTCCATCTCCAGCTCCATCTCCAGGTGTAGCTTTTGCTCCGTCTCCAGCACCATCTGCGGGTCTAGCTTTTGCTCCATCTCTAGCTCCGTCTCCAAGTCTAGCTTTTGTTCCATCTCCAGCTCCATCTCCAGTTCTAGCTTTTGCTCCATCTCCAGCTCCATCTCCAGGTCTATTTTTTGCTCCATCTCCAGCTCCATCGCCAGGTGTACCTTTTGCTGCATCTCCAGCTCCATCGCCAGGTCTACCTTTTGCTCCATCTCCAGCTCCATCGCCAGGTCTTGCTTTTGCTTCATCTCCAGCTCCCTCGCCAGATCTAGCTTTAGCTCCAATTCAAGGTGTTTCGAGGGGTTTATAGCGGTATAGTATTGTTCGGAGGGGTATTGAGGGTTTTCGAGAGACTTAGAGTATTTACATGGTTTTTGATTGATTTCGAGGAGTGTGGAGTTGTGGTGTTTTGAAGGGTTTGGATGGGTGGTGTCGTGGTGTTTTGAAGGGTTTGGATGGGTTTGAAGAATTTAGAGTTATCTATAGCGGTTTGGTGGGTTGTAGAGGGGTTTAAAGAACTTTTAAGGATTCTAAAGGGGTTGGAAGAATTTTGGAAGGGTTTATGCGGGTTTAGAGATGTTTAGCGGATGTTATTATTTAGCGGCCTTTAGAGGGCTTTAGGCTAGGTTACAGGGGTGTAAAGGTGGTTTGAGGTACAGTGGTTCAGAGGGGTTTATAGCAGTTTAGAGGGGTATACAACCAAGACCATAACCTTAAACCTAACCCTAACCCCAACACCAACCCTAACCCTAACAGTAACCCTAACCCTAACGCTAAATTTAGATTATATCGATGGGAACCGAGGAGCGGTTTAGAGAGGTTTAGAGGGTTTTTAGAGTGGTTTACATTAGTTTGAATGTTTTTAACAGGGTTCGGAGACGTTGGGAAGGGTTTATGCGGGTGTAGCGAATATTATTATTTAGCGGTGTTTAGAGAGCTTTAGGGTGGGTTATAGGGTTGTAGAGGAGTTTTGAGGTGTTTTAGAGGGGTTTATAACGGCTTAGAGGAGTATACAATATCTACCACAACCATAACGCTAACCCTAACCGTAACCTTAACCCTAACCCTAACACTAACCCTGTCCCTAACCCTAACCCGACCCCTAACGCTAAAATAACCCTAAACCTAACCCTAACCCTAACCATACCCTAACCCAAATCCTAACCCTAACGCCAACCCTAACCCTAACCCCAACCCTAACACTAACCCTAATCCTAAATTTAGATGTATATCGAAGGGATTAGAGGAGTGATTTAGAGAGGTTTAGAATGTTTTAGGAGTGTTTGGAGTGGTTATACGGCATTTAGAGCGGTTTGGTGTGGTCTGAAGGCTAGAAGGCGGTTGGAAGTGTTTCGAGCGGTATCGTGTTGTTCGGAGTGTCCTGGAGGGGTTTCGAGAGGTTTAGAGTGTTTACATGTTTTTCGATTAATTTCGAGAGGTATTGGAGGTTGCGAGGTGTTTAGATGGGTTTAGATGCGTATAAATGGTTTAAAGATTTGCAGTTGTTTGAAGTAGTTTGGTGGGTTTTCGAGTGGTTAGATGGGTTAGAGGGATTTAGAGGTGTTTACAGTAACTTTAAGGGGTTTAGAGAAGTTTGGAGAAATGTAGAAGTGTTTATGCGGGTTTAAAGTTGTTTCGCGGGCATTATTATGTAGCGGCGTTCAGAGGGCTTTAGGGTACATTACAGAAGGTGTTTGGAAGTGTTTCGAGCGGTATCTTGTTGTTCGGAGTGGCTTGGAGGGGTTTCGAGAGGTTTAGAGTGTTTACATGTTTTTCGATGATTTCGAGAGTTATTTAGATGGGTTTAGATGCGTTTAGATGGTTTAAAGATTTGGAGTTGTTTGAAGTTGTTTGGTGGGTTTTCGAGGGGTTAGATGGGTTAGAGGGATTTAGAGGTGTTTACAGTAACTTTAAGGGGTTTAGAGAAGTTTGGAGAAATCTGGAAGGGTTTATGCGGGTTTAAAGTTGTTTCGCGGGCATTATTATGTAGCGGCGTTCAGAGGGCTTTAGGGTACATTACAGGGGTGTAAAGGTGTTTTGAGGTGTGTACAGTGGTTTAGAGGAGTTTAGAGCGGTTTAGAGCGCTATGCAACCGCAATCACAAACATAACGCATAACCTAACCCTAACCCTACCCCTTACCCTAACCCTAACCCAAACCCTAACACTAAACCAATCCCTAACCCTAACCCCAACCCTAACCATAACCCTAACCCTAACCATAACCCTAACCCTAACCCTAACCCTGACCCTAACCCTAAACCTAACCCTAATCCTAACCCTAACCCTAACCCTAAATTTAGATGTATATGGATGAGATTACAGGAGCGGTTTAGAGAGGTTTAGAGGATTTTAGAGGTGTTTGGCGTGGTTATACGGGAATTACAACGGTTTACAGGCTACAAGGATTTGGAAGGTGTTTGGAGGGGTTTATAATGGTATAGTATTGTTCGGAGGGTTTTTGAGGGGTTTCGAGAGGCTTAGAGTATTTACATGGTTTTTGATTGATTTAGAGAGATTTGGAGGAGTGTGGAGTTGTGCGGGTGGCTTCGAGGTGTTTTGAAGGGTTTGGATGGGTTTAAAGAATTTAGAGTTGTCTGTAGTGGTTTGGTGGGTTGTAGAGGGGTTTACAGCAGTTTTAAGGCTTGTAAAGTGGTTCGAAGAAGTTTGGAAGGGTTTATGCGGGTTTATGTTTAGCGGATGTTATAAGTCATCGGGGCTTTAGGCTAGGTTACAGGGGTGTAAATGTGGTTTGAGGTGTGTACAGTGGTTCAGAGGGGTTTTTAGCAGTTTAGAGGGGTATACAACCACAAACATAACCTTAACCCTAACCCTAACCCTAACCCTAACAGTAACCCTAACACTAACGCTAACCCTAATCCTAACCAAACCCTAACCCTAACCCTAAATTTAGATTATATCGATGGGAACTGAGGAGCGGATTAAAGAGGTTTAGAGGGTTTTAGAGGTGTTTACATTAGTTTTAATGTTTTTAACAGGGTTCGGAGAAGTTTGGAAGGGTTTATGCGGGTTCAGCGGATATTATTATTTAGCGGTTTTAGGGTGGTTTACAGGGGTGTAAAGGTGTTTTGAGGTGTGTTTAGAGGGGTTTATAACGGCTTAGAGGAGTATATAACATCTACCACAACCATAACGCTAACCCTAACCGTAACCGTAATCTTAAACCTAACCCTAACCCTAACCCTAACCTTAACCCTGTCCCTAACCCTAACCCTAACCCGAACCCTAACGCTAATATAACCCTAAACCTAACCCTAACCCTAACCCTAACCCTAACTCTAACCCTACCCTAACCCAAATCCTAACCCTAACGCCAACCCTAACCTTAACCCCAACCCTAACGCTAACCCAAATCCTAAATTTAGATGTATATCGATGGGATTAGAGGAGTGATTTAGAGAGGTTTAGAATGTTTTAGGAGTGTTTGGTGTGGTTATACGGCATTTAGAGCGGTTTGGTGTGGTCTGACGTCTAGAAGGATTTAGAAGGTGTTTGGAAGTGTTTCGAGCGGTATCGTGTTCGGAGTGGCTTGGAGGGGTTCGAGAGGTTTAGAGTGTTTACATGTTTTTCGATTGATTTCGAGAGGTATTTAGATGGTTTAGATGCGTTTAGATGGTTTAAAGATTTGGAGTTGTTTGAAGTTGTTTGGTGGGTTTTCGAGGGGTTAGATGGGATGGAGGCATTTAGAGGTGTTTCAGTAATATTAAGGGTTTTAGAGAAGTTTGGAGAAATTTGGAAATGTTTATGCGCGTTTAGATTTGTTTCGCGGGCATTATTATGTAGCGGCGTTTAGAGGGCTTTAGGGTAAATTACAGGGGTGTAAAGGTTATTTGATGTGTGCTCAGTCGTTTAGTGAGGTTTAGAGCGCTTTAGAGCAATATGCAACCACAATCACAAACATAACGCTAAACCTAACCCTAACCCCAACCCTAACCCTAACCCTAACCCTAATCCTAACCCTAATTAACCCTAAATTTAGATGTACATCGATGGGATTAGAGGAACGGTTTAGAGAGGTTTAGAAGGGATTAGAGTTGTTGGCGTGGTTATACGGTATTTACAGCGGTTTGGAGTGGTTTAAAGGCTAGAAGGCTTTAGAAGGTGTTTGGAGAGGTTTATAACGGTATAGTCTTGTTCGGAGTGGCTTGGATGGTTTTCCAGAGGTTTAGAGTGTTTACATGTTTTTCGATTGATTTAGATTTTGGAGGGGTGTGGAGTTGTGCAGATGGTTTCGAGGTGTTTTGAAGGTTTGGATGGGTTTTTTTAAGGTTGGAGTTATCGATAGTGGTGGGTTTTAGAGGGATTTACAGTAGTTTTAAGGTTTCTAAAGGGGTTCGGAGAAGTTTGGAAGGGTTTATGCAGGTTTAGAGATGTTTAGCGGATGTTATTATTTTGCGGCGTTTAGAGGGCTTTAGGGTGGGTTACAGGGGTGTAAAGTTGTTTTGAGGTATGTACAGTGGTTCTGAGGTGTTTATAGCCACAACGATAACGTTGATCCTAACCCTAACCCTAAATTTAGATGTATTTCGATGAGTATTTCGATGAGGTGTTTGGAAGTGTTTAGAGCTGAACATTGTTATTCGTAATGGCTTGGAAGGATTTAAAGAGTTTACAGTAAATTTAAGGGTTTTAGAGAAGTTTGGAGAAGTTTGGAAGGGTTTATGCGGGTTTAGAGTTTTCGCGGGCATTATTATGTAGCGGCGTTCAGAGGGCTTTAGGGTAAATTACAGGGTTGTAAAGGTGTTTTGAGGTGTGTACAGCCGTTTAGAAGGGTTTAGAGCGGTTTAGAGCAATATGCAACCACAATCACAAACATGATAAACCTAAACCTAACGTTATCGTTGTGGCTATAAACACCGCTGTAAATACCGTATAACCACGCCAACAACTCTAATCCCTTCTAAACCTCTCTAAACCGTTCCTCTAATCCCATCGATGTACATCTAAATTTAGGGTTAATTAGGGTTAGGATTAGGGTTAGGGTTAGGGTTAGGGTTGGGGTTAGGGTTAGGTTTAGCGTTATGTTTGTGATTGTGGTTGCATATTGCTCTAAAGCGCTCTAAACCTCACTAAACGACTGAGCACACATCAAATAACCTTTACACCCCTGTAATTTACCGTAAAGCCCTCTAAACGCCGCTACATAATAATGCCCGGGAAACAAATCTAAACGCGCATAAACATTTCCAAATTTCTCCAAACATCTCTAAAACCCTTAATATTACTGAAACACCTCTAAATGCCTCCATCCCATCTAACCCTCGAAAACCCACCAAACAACTTCAAACAACTCAAATCTTTAAAACCATCTAAACGCATCTAAACCATCTAAATACCTCCTCGAAATCAATCGAAAAACATGTAAACACTCTAAACCTCTCGAACCCCTCCAAGCCACTCCGAACACGATACCGCTCGAAACACTTCCAAACACCTTCTAAATCCTTCTAGACGTCAGACCACACCAAACCGCTCTAAATGCCGTATAACCACACCAAACACTCCTAAAACATTCTAAACCTCTCTAAATCACTCCTCTAATCCCATCGATATACATCTAAATTTAGGATTTGGGTTAGCGTTAGGGTTGGGTTAAGGTTAGGGTTGGCGTTAGGGTTAGGATTTGGGTTAGGGTAGGGTTAGAGTTAGGGTTAGGGTTAGGGTTAGGGTTAGGTTTAGGGTTATATTAGCGTTAGGGTTCGGGTTAGGGTTAGGGTTAGGGACAGGGTTAAGGTTAGGGTTAGGGTTAGGGTTAGGGTTAGGTTTAAGATTACGGTTACGGTTAGGGTTAGCGTTATGGTTGTGGTAGATGTTATATACTCCTCTAAGCCGTTATAAACCCCTCTAAACACACCTCAAAACACCTTTACACCCCTGTAAACCACCCTAAAACCGCTAAATAATAATATCCGCTGAACCCGCATAAACCCTTCCAAACTTCTCCGAACCCTGTTAAAAACATTAAAACTAATGTAAACACCTCTAAAACCCTCTAAACCTCTTGAATCCGCTCCTCAGTTCCCATCGATATAATCTAAATTTAGGGTTAGGGTTAGGGTTTGGTTAGGATTAGGGTTAGCGTTAGTGTTAGGTTACTGTTAGGGTTAGGGTTGGGGTTGGGGTTAGGGTTAGGGTTAAGGTTATGTTTGTGGTTGTATACCCCTCTAAACTGCTAAAAACCCCTCTGAACCACTGTACACACCTCAAACCACATTTACACCCCTGTAACCTAGCCTAAAGCCCTCTAAACGCCGATGAATTATAACATCCGCTAAACATCTCTAAACCCGCATAAACCCTTCCAAACTTCTTCGAACCACTTTACAAGCCTTAAAACTGCTGTAAACCCCTCTACAACCCACCAAACCACTACAGACAACTCTAAATTCTTTAAACTCATCCAAACCCTTCAAAACACCTCGAAGCCACCACACTCCTCCAAATCTCTCTAAATCAATCAAAAACCATGTAAATACTCTAAACCTTTCGAAACCCCTCATAAACCCTCCGAACAATACTATACCGCTATAAACCCCTCCAAACACCTTCTAAATCCTTGTAGCCTGTAAACCAAACCGTTGTAATTCCCGTATAACCACGCTAAACACCTCTAAAACCCTCTAAACCTCTCTAAACCGCTCCTGTAATCTCATCGATATACATCTAAATTTAGGGTTTAGGGTTAGAATTAGCGTTAGGTTTAGGGTTAGGGTTAGGGTTAGGGTTAGGGTTACGGTTATGGTTAGGGTTAGGGTTATGGTTAGGGTTGGGGTTAGGGTTAGGGATTGGTTTAGTGTTAGGGTTTGGGTTAGGGTTAGGGTAAGGGGTAGGGTTAGGGTTAGGGTTAGGTTATGCGTTATGTTTGTGATTGCGGTTGCATAGTGCTCTAAACCGCTCTAAACTCCTCTAAACCACTGTACACACCTCAAAACACCTTTACACCCCTGTAATGTACCCTAAAGCCCTCTGAACGCCGCTACATAATAATGCCCGCGAAACAACTTTAAACCCGCATAAACCCTTCCAAATTTCTCCAAACTTCTCTAAACCCCTTAAAGTTACTGTAAACACCTCTAAATCCCTCTAACCCATCTAACCACTCGAAAACCCACCAAACTACTTCAAACAACTGCAAACCATTTATACGCATCTAAACCCATCTAAACACCTCGCAACCTCCAATACCTCTCGAAATTAATCGAAAAACATGTAAACACTCTAAACCTCTCGAAGCCCCTCCAGGACACTCCGAACAACACGATACCGCTCGAAACACTTCCAACCGCCATCTAGCCTTCAGACCACACCAAACCGCTCTAAATACCGTATAACCACTCCAAACACTCCTAAAACATTCTAAACTTCTCTAAATCACTCCTCTAATCCCTTCGATATACATCTAAATTTAGGATTAGGGTTAGTGTTAGGGTTGGGGTTAGGGTTAGGGTAGGCGTTAGGGTTAGGATTTGGGTTAGGGTTTGGTTAGGGTTAGGGTTAGGTTTAGGGTTATTTTAGCGTTAGGGTTCGGGTTAGGGTTAGGGACAGGGTTAGGGTTATTGTTACGGTTACGGTTACGGTTAGGGTTAGCGTTATGGTTGTGGTAGATATTGTATACTCCTCTAAGCCGTTATAAACCCCTCTAAAACACCTCTAAACTCCTCTACAACCCTATAACCCACCCTAAAGCTCTCTAAACACCGCTAAATAATAATATTCGCTACACCCGCATAAACCCTTCCAAACGTCTCCGAACCCTGTTAAAAACATTCAAACTAATGTAAACCACTCTAAAAACCCTCTAAACCTCTCTAAACCGCTCCTCGGTTCCCATCGATATAATCTAAATTTAGCGTTAGGGTTAGGGTTACTGTTAGGGTTAGGGTTGGTGTTGGGGTTAGGGTTAGGTTTAAGGTTATGGTTTTGGTTGTGTACCCCTCTAAACTGCTATAAACCCCTCTGAACCACTGTACCTCAAACCACCTTTACACCCCTGTAACCTAGCCTAAAGCCCTCTAAAGGCCGCTAAATAATAACATCCGCTAAACATCTCTAAACCCGCATAAACCCTTCCAAAATTCTTCCAACCCCTTTAGAATCCTTAAAAGTTCTTTAAACCCCTCTACAACCCACCAAACCGCTATAGATAACTCTAAATTCTTCAAACCCATCCAAACCCTTCAAAACACCACGACACCACCCATCCAAACCCTTCAAAACACCACAACTCCACACTCCTCGAAATCAATCAAAAACCATGTAAATACTCTAAGTCTCTCGAAAACCCTCAATACCCCTCCGAACAATACTATACCGCTATAAACCCCTCGAAACACCTTGAATTGGAGTTAGCTCTGGCTAGATCTGGCGAGGGAGCTGGAGATGAAGCAAAAGCAAGACCTGGCGATGGAGCTGGAGATGGCGCAAAAGGTAGACCTGGCGATGGAGCTGGAGATGCAGCAAAAGGTACACCTGGCGATGGAGCTGGAGATGGAGCAAAAGATAGACCTGGAGATGGAGCAAAAGCTAGAACTGGAGATGGAGCTGGAGATGGAACAAAAGCTAGACTTGGAGACGGAGCTGGAGATGGAGCAAAAGCTAGACCCGGAGATGGTGCTGGAGACGGAGCAAAAGCTTGACCTGGAGATGTATCTGGAGATGCAGCAAAAGCTAGACATGGAGATGGAGCTGGAGATGGAGCAAAAGCAACACCTGGCGATGGAGCTGGAGATGGAACAAAAGCTAGACCCGGAGATGGAGCTGGAGATGGAGCAAAAGCTAGATCTGGAGATGGAGCTGGTGATGGAGCTGAAGCTAGACCTGGAGATGGAGTTGGAGATGGAGCATTGGGTAGACCTGGAGATGGAGCTGGAGATGGAGCAAAAGCAAGACCCTGTGATGGAGCTGGGGATGGAGCAAAAGCTAGACCTGGAAATGGAGCTGGAGATGGAGCAAAAGCAAGACCCGGAGATGGAGCTGGAGATGGAGCAAAAGCTAGACCTGGAGAAGGAGCTGGAGGTGGAGCAAAAGCTAGACCTGGAGATGGTGCTGGAGATGGAGCAAAAGCTAGACCTGGAGATGTATCTGGAGATGCAGCAAAAGCTAGAGATGGAGATGGAGCTGGAGATGGAGCAAAAGCAACACCTGGCGGGAGCTGGAGATGAGCAAAAGGTAGACCTGGCGATGGAGCTGGAGATGGAGCAAAAGCAAGAACCGGAGATGGAGCTGGAGATGGAGCAAAAGCTAGACCTGGAGATGGAGCTGGAGATGGAACAAAAGCTAGACCCGGAGATGGAGCTGGTGATGGAGCAAAAGCTAGATGTGGAGATGGAGCTGGTGATTGAGCAAAAGCTGGAGCTGGAGTAGCTGGAGAAAGCTAGGTGGAGATTGAGCAAAATCTAGAGCTGGAGATGGAGCTGGTGATGGAGCGAAAGCTAGAGCTGGAGATGGAGCTGTAGATGTAGCAAAAGCTAGAGCTGGAGATGGAGCTGGAGATGGAGCGAAAGCTAAACCTGGAGATGGAGCTGGAGATGGGGCGAAAGCTATACGGGGAGAGAGAGCTGGCGATGGAGCAAAAGCGAGACTTGGCGATGGAGCTAGAGATGGAGCAAAAGCGAGACCTGGCGATGGAGCTGGAGTTGGAGCTAAAGCTAGACCTGGCGATGGAGCTGGTAGATGGAGCAAAAGGTAGACCTGGCGATGGAGCTGGGGATGGAGCAAAATGTAGACTAGGAGATGGAGCTGGAGATGGAGCAAAAGCTAGAACTGGAGATGGTGCAGGAGATGGAGCAAAAGCAAGACCCTGTGATGGAGCTGGAGATGGAGCAAAAGCTAGACCCTGTGATGGAGCTGGAGATGGAGCAAACGCTAGACCTGGAGATGGAGATGGAGATGGTAAAAAAGCTAGACCCGGAGATGGAGCTGGTGATGGAGCAAAACCCAGATGTGGAGATGGAGCTGGAGATTGTGCAAAAGCTGGAGCTGGAGTAGCTGGAGAAAGCTAGGTGGAGATTGAGCAAAATCTAGAGCTGGAGGTGGAGCTGTAGATGTAGCAAAAGCTAGAGCTGGAGATGGAGCTGGAGATGGAGCGAAAGCTAAACCTGGAGATGGAGCTGGAGATGGGGCGAAAGCTATACGGGGAGAGAGAGCTGGCGATGGAGCAAAAGCGAGACTTGGCGATGGAGCTGGAGATGGAGCAAAAGTAAGACCTGGCGATGGAGCTGGAGATGGAGCAAAAGGTAGACCTGGCGATGGAGCTGGGGATGGAGCAAAATGTAGACCTGGCGATGGAGCTGGAGATGGAGCAAAAGATAGACCTGGAGATGGAGCTGGACATGGAGCAAAAGCTAGACCTGGAGATGGTGCTGGAGATGGAGCAAAAGCTAGACTAGGAGATGGAGCTGGAGATGGAGCAAAAGCTAGAACTGGAGATGGTGCAGGAGATGGAGCAAAATCTAGACTTGGAGTTGGTGCTGGAGCTGCAGCAATAGCTAGACTTGGAGATGGAGCTGGATATGGAGCAATAGCTAGACCTGGAGATTACGCCTGGATGAGATGGAGCGAGAGCTGGGAGATAGCTGGAGATAGAGCAAGATTGGAGATGGAAAGGAGATGGAGCGAGATCTAGACCGGGAGATGGAGCTGGAGATGGAGCGAGAGATAGACCGGGAGATGGAGCTGGAGATGGAGCGAGAGATAGACCTGGACATCGAGCTCCAGTTTAGCGTTGTGCTCTAAACGGCTCTAAACCCTTCTAAACGACTGTACCCACCTCAAAACACCTTTACACCCCTGTAATTTACACTAAAGCCCTCTGAACGCCGCTACATAATAATGCTCGCGAAACAACTCTAAACCCGCATAAACCCTTCCAGATTTCTCCAAACCCTTAAAATTACTGCAAACACCTCTAAATCCCTCCAAACCATCTAATCCCGCGAAAACCCACCATACCACTTCAAACAACTCCAAATCTTTAAACCATCTAAACGCATCTAAACCCATCTAAACATCTCGAAACCTCCAATACCTCTCGAAATCAATCGAAAAAGATGTAAACACTCTAAACTTCTCGAAATCCCTCCAAGCCACTCCGAACAACACGATACCGCTCTAAACACTTCCAAACACCTTCTAACCTTCAGACCACACCAAACCGCTCTAAATGCCGTATAACCACTCCAAACACACCTAACACATTCTAAACCTCTCTAAATCACTCCTCTAATTCCTTCGAAATACATCTAAATTTAGGATTAGGGTTAGGGTTGGGAGTAGGGTTAGGGTTGGCGTTAGGGTTAGGATTTGGGTTAGGGTAGGGTTACGGTTAGGATCAGGGTTAGGTTTAGGGTTATATTAGCGTTAGGGTTCGGGTTCGGGTTAGGGTTAGGGTTAGGGTTACGGTTACGGTTAGGGTTAGCGTTATGGTTGTGGTAGATATTGTATACTCCTCTAAGCCGGTATAAACCCCTCTAAACCACTGTACACACCTCAAAACACCTTTACACCCCTGTAACCCACCCTAAAGCATCTAAACACCGCTATATAATAATATCCGCTAAACCCGCATAAAGATTCCAAACTTCTCCGAACCCTGTTAAAAACATTAAAACGAATGTAAACACCTCTAAAACCCTCTAAACCTCTCTACTCCGCTCCTCAGTTCCCATCGATATAATCTAAATTTAGGGTTAGGGTTAGGTTAGGAATAGGGTTAGCGTTAGGGTTAGGGTTACTGTTAGGGTTAAGGTTGGGGTTGGGGTTAGGGTTAGGGTTAAGGTTATGGTTGTGGTTGTATACCCCTCTAAACTGCTATAAACCCTTCTGAACCACTGGACACCTCAAAACACCTTTACACCCCTATAACCTAGCCTAAAGCCCTCTAAACGCTGCTAAATAATAACATCCGCTAAACCTCTCTAAACCCGCATAAACCCTTCCAAACATCTTCGAACCCCTTTAGAAACCTTAAAACTACTGTAACCCCTCTACAACCCTCCAATAACTACAGACAACTCTAATTTCTTTAAACGCATCCACACCCTTCACACCTCGAAGCCACCCGCACAACTTCACACTCCTCCAAATCAATCTCCAAATCTCTCTAAATCAATCAAAAACCATATAAATACTCTAAACCTCTCGAAACTCCTCAATACCCCTCCGAACAACACTATACCGCTATAAGCCCGTCCAAACACCTTCTAAATGCTTGTAGCCTTTAAACCACTCCAAACCGTTGTCATTCCCGTATAACCACGCCAAACACCTCTAAAACCCTCTAAACCTCCCTAACCCCTCCTGTAATCTCATCGATATACATCTAAATTTAGGGTTTGGGTTACGAGTAGTGTTAGCTTTAGGGTTACGGTTAGGGTTTAGGGTTATGGTTAGGGTTACGGTTAGGTTTAGGGTTAGGGGTAGGGTTAGGGTTAGGTTTAGCGTTATGTTTGTGATTGTGACTGCTCTAAACCGCTCTAAACGACTGTACACACCTCAAAACACCTTTACACCCCTGTAATTTACCTTAAAGCCCTCTGAACGCCGCTACATAATAATGCCCGCGAAACAACTCTAAACCCGCATAAACCCTTCCAAATTTCTCCAAACTTCTCTAAAACCCTAAAATTTACTGTAAACTCTTTACATCCCTCCAACCCATTACGAATAACAATTTTCCGCTCACTTCCAAACACCTTCTAAATCCTTCTCGCCGTCAGACCATACCAAACCGTTCTAAATGCCGTATAACCACTCCAAACAGTTCTAAAACATTCTAACCCTCTCTAAACCGCTCCTCTAATCCCTTCGATATACATCTAAATTTAGGATTTGGGTTAGGGTTAGGATTAGGGTTAGGGTTAGGGTTAGGGTTAGGGTTAGGGTTGGGGTTAGGGTTAGGGTTAGGGTTAGGGTTTGGGTTAGGGTTAGGGTTAGGGTTAGGGTTAGTGTTAGGGTTAGGGTTAGGATTAGTGGTTAGGGTTAGGGTTAAATTTAGGGTTAGGGTTTGGGTCAACGTTATCGTTGTGGCTATAAACTGCTATAAACACCTCAGAACCACTGTACATACCTCAAAACACCTTTACACCCCTGTAACCCCATGTAAACACTCTAAACCAACTCGAAACCCTCCAAAGAAAACTCTCCAAACACCCAAATCCTCTAGCCTTTTAAACTCCAAACAAAACTATAACCCGTTAAAACCCTCTCCAAACATCCTTCCAAATCCTTCTAAATAAACCACTCCAAACCAAACACCTTCTAAATCCTTCTAAGCCGTCTAAACCCCTCGAAAACCACACCAAACCGCTCTCGAAATAAATGAAAAAACATGCCGTATAACCACACCAAACACTCCTAAAACATTCTAAACCTCTCTAAATCACTCCTCTAATCCCATCGATATACATCTAAATTTAGGATGAGGGTTAGCGTTAGGGTTGGGGTTAAGGTTAGGGTTGGCGTTAGGGAGGATTTGGGTTAGGGAAGGGTTAGAGTTAGGGTTAGGGTTAGGGTTAGGGTTAGGGACAGGGTTAGGGTTAGGGTTAGGGTTAAATTTAGGGTTAGGGTTAGGGTCAACGTTATCGTTGTGGCTGTAAACTGCTATAAACACCTCAGAACCATTGTACATACCTCAAAACACCTTTACACCCCTGTAACCCACCCTAAAGCCCTCTAAACGCCGCTAAATAATAACATCCACTAAACATCTCTAAACCTGCATAAACCCTTCCAAACTTCTCCGAACCCCTTTAGAAACCTTAAAACACTTCTAAATCCCCACTATCGACAACTCCAAATTAAAAAAAACCCATCCAAACCTTCAAAACACCTCGAAACCATCTGCACAACTCCACACCCCTCCAAAATCTAAATCAATCGAAAAACATGTAAACACTCTAAACCACTCGAAACCCCTCCAAGCCACTCCGAACAACACTATACCGTTATACACCTCTCCAAACACCTTCTAAATCCTTCTAGCCTTTAAACCACTCCAAACCGCTGTAAATCCCGTATAACGACGCCAACAACTCTAATCCCTTCTAAACCTCTCTAAACCGTTCCTCTAATCCCATCGATGTACATCTAAATTTAGGGTTAGTGTTAGGGTTAGGATTAGGGTTAGGTTTAGGGTTAGGGTTAGGGTTAGGGTTAGGGTTACGGTTGGGGTTACGGTTAGGGTTAGGGTTAGGGTTAGGGTTAGGGTTAGGTTTAGGTTTAGCGTTATGTTTGTGATTGTGGTTGCATATTGCTGTAAAGCGCTCTAAACCCCACTAAACGACTGAACACACCTCAAAACACCTTTACACCCCTGTAATTTACCCTAAAGCCCTCTAAACGCCGCTACATAATAATGCCCGCGAAACAAATCTAAACCCGCATAAACACTTCCAAATTTCTCGAAACTTCTCTAAAAGCCTTAATATTACTGTAACACCTCTAAATCCCTCTAACCCATCTAACCCCTCGAAAACCCAGCAAACAACTTCAAACAACGCCAAATCTTTAAACCATCTAAACGCTTCTAAACCCATCTAAATAACTCTCGAAATCAATCGAAAACACTCCATGTAAACCATGTAAACACTCTAAACCTCTGGAAACCCCTCCAAGCCACTCCGAACAACACGATACCGCTCGAAACACTTCCAAACACCTTCTAAATCATTCTAGCAGTCAGACCACACCAAACCGCTCTAAATGCCGTATAACCACACCAAACACCCCTAAAACATTCTAAACCTCTCTAAATCTCTAATCCCATCGATATACATCTAAATTTAGGATTAAGGTTAGCGTTAGGGCTGGTGTTAAGTTTCGGGTTGTCGTTAGGGTTAGAATTTGGGTTTGGGAAGGGTTAGGGTTAGCATTAGGGTTGGGGTTAGGGTTAGGGTTAGGGTTTGGTTTAGGGTTAGGGGTAGGGTTAGGGTTAGGTTTAGCGTTATGTTAGTGATTGTTGTTGCATATTGCTCTAATGCGCTCTAAACCCCACTAAACGACTGAACACACCTCAAAACACCTTTACACCCCTGTAATTTACCCTAAAGCCCTCTAAACGCCGCTACATAATAATGCCCGCGAAACAAATCTAAACCCGCATAAACACTTCCAAATTTCTCGAAACTTCTCTAAAAGCCTTAATATTACTGTAACACCTCTAAATCCCTCTAACCCATCTAACCCCTCGAAAACCCACCAAACAACTTCAAACAACTCCAAATCTTTAAACCATCTAAACGCATCTAAACCCATCTAAATACCTCTCGAAATCAATCGAAAAACATGTAAACACTCTAAACCTCTCGAAACCCCTCCAAGCCACTCCGAACAACACGATACCGCTCGAAACACTTCCAAACACCTTCTAAATCATTCTAGCAGTCAGACCACACCAAACCGCTCTAAATGCCGTATAACCACACCGAACACTCCTAAAACATTCTAAACCTCTCTAAATCTCTAATCCCATCGATATACATCTAAATTTAGGATTAAGGTTAGCGTTAGGGTTGGGGTTAAGGTTAGGGTTGGCGTTAGGGTTAGGATTTGGGTTTGGGAAGGGTTAGAGTTAGGGTTTAGGGTTATATTAGCGTTAGGGTTCGGGTTAGCGTTAGGGTTAGGGTTAGGGACAAGGTTAGGGTTAGGGTTAAATTTAGGGTTAGGGTTAGGGTTAGGGTTAGGGTTAGGGTTAGGTTTAGGGTTGGGGTTAGGATTAGCGTTAGGGTTAGGGTTTAGTTTAGGGTTAGGGGTAGGGTTAGGGTTAGGTTAAGCGTTATGTTTGTGATTGAAGTTGCATATTGCTCTAAAGCGCTCTAAACCCCACTAAACGACTGAACACACCTCAAAACACCTTTACACCCCTGTAATTTACCCTAAAGCCCTCTAAACGCCGCTACATAATAATGCCCGCGAAACAAATCTAAACCCGCATAAACACTTCCAAATTTCTCGAAACTTCTCTAAAAGCCTTAATATTACTGTAACACCTCTAAATCCCTCTAACCCATCTAACCCCTCGAAAACCCACCAAACAACTTCAAACAACTCCAAATCTTTAAACCATCTAAACGCATCTAAACCCATCTAAATACCTCTCGAAATCAATCGAAAAACATGTAAACACTCTAAACCTCTCGAAACCCCTCAAAGCCACTCCGAACAACACGATACCGCTCGAAACACTTCCAAACACCTTCTAAATCCTTCTAGCCGTCAGACCACACCAAACCGCTCTAAATGCCGTATAACCACACCAAACACTCCTAAAACATTCTAAACCTCTAAATCACTCCTCTAATCCCATCGATATACATCTAAATTTAGGATTAGGGTTAGCGTTAGGGTTGGGGTTAAGGTTAGGGTTGGCGTTAGGGTTAGGATTTGGGTTTGGGAAGGGTTAGAGTTAGGGTTAGGGTTAGGGTTAGGTTTAGGGTTATATTAGCGTTAGGGTTCGGGTTAGGGTTAGGGTTAGGGTTAGGGACAGGGTTAGGGTTAGGGTTAGGGTCAACGTTATCGTTGTGGCTATAAACACCTCAGAACCACTGTACAATCCTCAAAACACCTTTACACCCCTGTAACCCACCCTAAAGCCCTCTAAACGCCGCTAAATAATAACATCCGCTAAACATCTCTAAACCTGCATAAACCCTTCCAAACTTCTCCGAACCCCTTTAGAAACCTTAAAACTAGTGTAAATCCCTCTAAAACCCACCACTATCGACAACTCCAAATTCTTAAAAAAACCCATCCAAACCTTCAAAACACCTTCCAACACCTTCAAACGATCTGCACAACTCCACACCCCTCCAAAATCTAAATCTAAACCACTCGAAACCCCTCCAAGCCACTCCGAACAACACTATACCGTTATAAACCTCTCCAAACACCTACTAAATCCTTCTAGCCTTTAAACCACTCCAAACCGCTGTAAATCCCGTACAACCACGCCAACAACTCTAATCCCTTCTAAACCTCTCTAAACCGTTCCTCTATCATCGATGTACATCTAAATTTAGGGTTAGTGTTAGGGTTAGGATTAGGGTTACGTTTAGGGTTAGGGTTAGGGTTAGGGTTAGGGTTAGGGTTTGGTTTAGGGTTAGGGTTAGGGTTAGGTTTAGCGTTATGTTTGTGATTGTGGTTGCATATTGCTCTAAAGCGCTCTAAACCCCACTAAACGACTGAACACACCTCAGAACACATTTACACCCCTGTAATTTACCCTAAAGCCCTCTAAACGCCGCTACATAATAATGCGCGCGAAACAAATCTAAACCCGCATTAACACTTCCAAATTTCTCGAAACGTCTCGAAAACCCTTAATATTACTGTAACACCTCTAAATCCCTCTAACTCATCTAACGCATGGGTTAGGGTTAGGGTTAGGGTTAGGGTTAGGTTTAAGGTTACGGTTACGGTTAGGGTTAGCGTTATGGTTGTGGTAGATGTTGTATACTCCTCGAAGCCGTTATAAACCCCTCTAAACACACCTCAAAACACCTTTACACCCCTGTAACCCACCCTAAAACCGCTAAATAATAATATCCGCTGAACCCGCATAAACCCTTCCAAACTTCTCCGAACCCTGTTAAAAACATTAAAACTAATGTAAACACCACTAAAACCCTCTAAACCTCTCTAATCCGCTGCTCAGTTCCCATCGATATAATCTAAATTTAGGGTTAGGGTTAGGGTTAGGTTAGGATTAGGGTTAGCGTTAGGGTTAGGGTTACTGTTATGGTTAGGGTTGGGGTTGGGGTTAGGGTTTGGGTTAAGGTTATGTTTGTGGTTGTATACCACTCTAAACTGCTATAAACCCCTCTGAACACACCTCAAACCAACACCCCTGTAACCTTAGCCTAAAGCCCTCTAAACGCCGAAAGTTATCCGCTAAACATCTCTAAACCCGCATAAACCCTTCCAAACTTCTTCGAACCCCTTTAGAAGCCTTAAAATTACTGTAAACCCCTCTACAACCCACCAAACCACTACAGACAACTCTAGATTCTTTAAACCCATCCAAACCCTTCAAAACACCTCGAAACCACCCGCACAACTCCACACTCCTCCAAATCTCTCTAAATCAATGAAAAACCATGTAAATACTCTAAACCTGTCGAAACCCCTCAAAAACCCTCCGAACAATGCTATACCGCTATAAACCCCTCCAAACACCTTCTAAATCCTTGTAGCCTGTAAACCACTCCAAACCGTTGTAATTCCCGTATAACCACGCCAAACACCTCTAAAACCTCTCTAAACCGCTCCTGTAATCTCATCGATATACATCTAAATTTAGGGATAGGGTTAGGTTTAGGGTTAGGGATTGGGTTAGTGTTAGGGTTTGGGTTAGGGTTAGGGTTAGGGGTAGGGTTAGGGTTAGGTTATGCGTTATGTTTGTGATTGCGGTTACATAGTGCTCTAAACCGCTCTAAACTCCTCTAAACGACTGTACACACCTCAAAACACCTTTACACCCCTGTAATTTACCCTAAAGCCCTCTGAACGCCGCTACATAATAATGCCCGCGAAACAACTTTAAACCCGCATAAACCCTTCCAAATTTCTCCAAACTTCTCTAAAACCCTTAAAATTACTGTAAACACCTCTAAATCCCTCTAACCCATCTAACCCCTCGAAAACCCACCAAACAACTGCAAATCTTTAAACCATCTACACGCATCTAAACCCATCTAAACACCTCGAAACCTCCAATACCTCTCGAAATCAATCGAAAAACATGTAAACACTCTAAACCTCTCGTAACCGCTCCAAACCACTCCGAAGAACACGATACCGCTCTAAACACTTCCATACACCTAGCCTTCAGACCACACCAAACCGGTATGGTTAGGATTAGGGTTAGGGTTAGGGTTAGGTTTAGGGTTATATTAGCGTTAGGGTTCGGGTTAGGGTTGGGGTTAGGGATTAGGGTTAGGGTTAGGGTTACGGTTACGGTTACGGTTAGGGTTAGCGTTATGGTTGTGGTAGATGTTGTATACTCCTCTAAGCCGTTATAAACCCCTCTAAACCACTGTACACACCTCAAAACTCCTTTACACCGCTGTAACCCACCCTAAAGCCCTCTAAACACCGCTAAATAATAATATCCGCTACACCCGCATAAACCCTTCCAAACTTCTCCGAACCCTGTTAAAAACATTAAAACTAATGTAAACCACTCTAAAAACCCTCTAAACCTCTCTAAACCGCTCCTCAGTTCCCATCGATATAATCTAAATTTAGCGTTAGGGTTAGGGTTACTGTTAGGGTTAGGGTTGGTGTTGGGGTTGGGGTTAGGGTTAGGTTTAAGGTTATGGTTGTGGTTGTATACCCCTCTAAACTGCTATAAACCCCTCTGAACCACTGTACCTCAAACCACCTTTACACCCCTGTAACCTAGCCTAAAGCCCTCTAAAGGCCGCTAAATAATGGTTGTGGTAGATGTTGTATACTCCTCTAAGCCGTTATAAACCCCTCTAAACACACCTCAAAACACCTTTACACCCCTGTAACCCACCCTAAAACCGCTAAATAATAATATCCGCTGAACCCGCATAAACCCTTCCAAACTTCTCCGAACCCTGTTAAAAACATTAAAACTAATGTAAACACCTCTAAAACCCTCTAAACCTCTCTAATCCGCTGCTCAGTTCCCATCGATATAATCTAAATTTAGGGTTAGGGTTAGGGTTAGGTTAGGATTAGGGTTAGCGTTAGGGTTAGGGTTACTGTTATGGTTAGGGTTGGGGTTGGGGTTAGGGTTTGGGTTAAGGTTATGTTTGTGGTTGTATACCACTCTAAACTGCTATAAACCCCTCTGAACACACCTCAAACCACGTTTACACCCCTGTAACCTTAGCCTAAAGCCCTCTAAACGCCGATAAATTATCCGCTAAACATCTCTAAACCCGCATAAACCCTTCCAAACTTCTTCGAACCCCTTTAGAAGCCTTAAAATTACTGTAAACCCCTCTACAACCCACCAAACCACTACAGACAACTCTAGATTCTTTAAACCCATCCAAACCCTTCAAAACACCTCGAAACCACCCGCACAACTCCACACTCCTCCAAATCTCTCTAAATCAATGAAAAACCATGTAAATACTCTAAACCTGTCGAAACCCCTCAAAAACCCTCCGAACAATGCTATACCGCTATAAACCCCTCCAAACACCTTCTAAATCCTTGTAGCCTGTAAACAACTCCAAACCGTTGTAATTCCCGAAAACCACGCCAAACACCTCTAAAACCTCTCTAAACCGCTCCTGTAATCTCATCGATATACATCTAAATTTAGGGATAGGGTTAGGTTTAGGGTTAGGGATTGGGTTAGTGTTAGGGTTTGGGTTAGGGTTAGGGTTAGGGGTAGGTTAGGGTTTGGGTTATGCGTTATGTTTGTGATTGCGGTACATAGTGCTCTAAAACCGCTCTAAACTCCTCTAAACGACTGTACACACAAAACACCTTTACACCCCTGTAATTTACCCTAAAGCCCTCTGAACGCCGCTACATAATAATGCCCGCGAAACAACTTTAAACCCGCATAAACCCTTCCAAATGTCTCCAAACTTCTCTAAAACCCTTAAAATTACTGTAAACACCTCTAAATCCCTCTAACCCATCTAACCCCTCGAAAACCCACCAAACAACTGCAAATCTTTAAACCATCTACACGCATCTCAACCCATCTAAACACCTCTTAACCTCCACGCATCTAAACCCATCTAAACACTCTAAACCTCTCGTAACCGCTCCAAACCACTCCGAAGAACACGATACCGCTCTAAACACTTCCATACACCTTCTAGCCTTCAGACCACACCAAACCGGTATGGTTAGGATTAGGGCTAGGGTTAGGGTTAGGTTTAGGGTTATATTAGCGTTAGGGTTCGGGTTAGGGTTGGGGTTAGGGACAGGGTTAGGGTTAGGGTTAGGGTTACGGTTACGGTTACGGTTAGGGTTAGCGTTATGGTTGTGGTAGATGTTGTATACTCCTCTAAGCCGTTATAAACCCCTCTAAACCACTGTACACACCTCAAAACTCCTTTACACCGCTGTAACCCACCCTAAAGCCCTCTAAACACCGCTAAATAATAATATCCGCTACACCCGCATAAACCCTTCCAAACTTCTCCGAACCCTGTTAAAAACATTAAAACTAATGTAAACCACTCTAAAAACCCTCTAAACCTCTCTAAACCGCTCCTCAGTGCCCATCGATATAATCTAAATTTAGCGTTAGGGTTAGGGTTACTGTTAGGGTTAGGGTTGGTGTTGGGGTTGGGGTTAGGGTTAGGTTTAAGGTTATGGTTGTGGTTGTATACCCCTCTAAACTGCTATAAACCCCTCTGAACCACTGTACCTCAAACCACCCCTGTAACCTAGCCTAAAGCCCTCTAAAGGCCGCTAAATAATAACATCCGCTAAACATCTCTAAACCCGCATAAACCCAAAATTCTTCCAACCCCTTTAGAATCCTTAAAAGTACTTTAAACCCCTCTACAACCCACCAAACCACTATAGACAACTCTCAATTCTTTAAACCCATCCAAACCCTTCAAAACACCACGTCACCACCCGCACAACTCCACACTCCTCGCAATCAATCTCCAAATCTCTCTAAATCATTCAAAAACCATGTAATTACTCTAAACCTCTCGAAACCCCTCAATACCCCTCCGAACAATACTATACCGCTATAAACCCCTCCAAACATCTTGAGTTGGAGCTAAAGCTAGATCTGGCGATGGAGCTGGAGATGGAGCAAAAGCTAGATCTGGAGATGGATCTGGAGATGGAGCAAAAGCTAGAGCTGGAGATGGAGCTGGAGATGAGCAAAAGCTAAGAGATGGAGCAAAAGCAAGACCTGGCGATTGGAGCTGGAGATGGAGCAAAAGTAGACCTGGCGATGGAGCTGGAGATGCAGAAAAGGTAGACCTGGCGATGGATGGAGACGGAGCAAAAGCTAGAGCATGGTGCTAGGAGATGGAGCACAGTAGCTGGAGAGAGCGGAGGAAAAGCTAGACCTGGAGATGGAGCTAGCACAAATAGCTAGAGCTGGAGATGGAGCTGGAGATGGAGCAAAAGCTAGACCTGGAGATGGAGCTGGAGATGGAGCAAAAGCTAGACCTGGAGATGGAGCTGGAGATGGAGCAACAGCTAGACCTGGAGTGATGGACAAAGCGATGAGATGGAGCACTGAGATGGAGCAAAAGCTAGATGGAGCTGGAGATGGAGCAAAAGCAAGACCCCTTGAGATGGAGCTGGAGATGGAGGCAAAGCTAGACCTGGAGATGGATGGTGGAATGAGCTGGAGATGGAGATGGAGCTGGAGAAAAAGCTAGACCTGGAGATGGAGCTGGAGATGGAGCTATAGCTAGACCTGGAGATGTAGCTGGAGATGCAGCAAAAGCTGGACCTGGAGATGGAGCTGGAGATGGAGCAATAGCTAGACCTGGAGATGGAGCTGGAGATGCAGCAAAAGCTAGACTTGGAGATGGAGCTGGAGATGGAGCAAAAGCTAGACCTGGAGCTGGAGCTGGAGATGGAGCAAAAACTAGACCCGGAGATGGTGCTGGAGACGGAGCAAAAGCTAGACCTGGAGATGGTGCTGGAGACGGAGGAAAAGCTAGACCTGGAGATGGAGCTGGAGATCGAGCAATAGCTAGAGCTGGAGATGGAGCTGGAGATGGAGCAAAAGCTAGACCTGGAGAAGGAGCTGGAGATGGATCAAAAGCTAGACCTGGAGATGGAGCTGGAGATGGAGCTATAGCTAGACCTGGAGATGTAGTTGGAGATGCAGCAAAAGCTAGACTTGGAGATGGAGCTGGAGATGGAGCAAAAGCTAGACCTGGACATGGAGCTGGTGATGTAGCAAAAGCTAGACCTGGAGATGGATCTGGAGATGGAGCAATAGCTAGACCTGGAGATGGAGCTGGAGATGGAGCGAGAGCTCGAGCTGGACATAGATGTGGAGATGGAACGAGAGATTGACCGGGAGATGGAGATGGAGCGAGAGATAGACCTGGAGATGGATCTGGAGATAGCGTAAAAGCTAGACCAGGGGATGGAGCTGGAGATGGAGCAAAAGTTGAACTGGAGATGGAGCTGGAGATGGAGCAAAAGCTAGACCTGGAGATGGTGCAGGAGATGGAGCAAAAGCTAGACCTGGAGATGGAGCTGGAGATGGAGCAAAAGCTAGACCTGGAGATGGAGCTGGAGATGGAGCGAGAGCTCGAGCTGGACATAGATGTGGAGATGGAACGAGAGATAGACCGGGAGATGGAGCTGGAGATGGAGCGAGAGATAGACCTGGAGATGGAGCTGGAGATGGAACGAGAGCTAGACCTGGAGATGGAGCTGGAGATGGAGCGAGAGTTGGACCTGGAGATGGAGCTGGAGATGGAGCAAAAGCGAGACTTGGCGATGGAGCTGGAGATGGAGCAAAAGCGAGACCTGGCGATGGAGCTGGAGTTGGAGCTAAAGCTAGACCTGGCGATGGAGCTGGAGATGGAGCAAAGGCAAGACCTGGCGATGGAGTTGGAGATGGAGCAAAAGGTAGACCTGGCGATGGAGCTGGAGATGAGGCAAAAGGTAGACCTTGAGATGGAGCTGGAGATGGAGCAAAAGCTAGACCTGGAGATGGAGCTGGAGATGGAGCAAAAGCTAGACCTGGAGATGGATCTGGAGATAGCGTAAAAGCTAGAGCAGGGGATGGATCTGGAGATGGAGCAAAAGTTGAACTGGAGATGGAGCTGGAGATGGAGCAAAAGCTAGACCTGGAGATGGTGCAGGAGATGGAGCAAAAGCTAGACCTGGAGATGGAGCTGGAGATGGAGCAAAAGCTAGACCTGGAGATGGAGCTGGAGATGGAGCAATAGCTAGATCTGGAGATGGAGCTGGAGATGGAGCAAAAGCTAGAGCTGGAGATGGAGCAAAAGCTAGACCTGGAGATGGAGCTGGAGATGGAGCAAAAGCTAGACCTGGAGATGGAGCTGGAGATGGAGCAAAAGCTAGACCTGGAGATGGAGCTGAGATGGAGCAGCTAGACCTGGAGATGAGCTGGAGATGAGCAAAAGCTGGACCTGGAGATGGAGCTGGAGATGGAGCGAAATAGCTAGACCTGGAGATGGAGCTGGAGGATGAGCAAAGCTAGACTTGGAGATGGAGCTGGAGATGGAGCAAAAGCTAGACCTGGAGCTGGAGCTGGAGATGGAGCAAAAGCTAACCCCCGGAATGGAGCTGGAGACGGAGCAAAAGCTAGACCTGGAGATGGAGCTGGAGATGGAGGAAAAGCTAGACCGAGATGGAGCTGGAGATCGCAAGATAGCTAGAGCTGGAGATGGAGCTGGAGATGGAGCGAAAGCTAGACCTGAGAAGACTGGAGCTGGGAGATGAGCATGGAAAAGCTAGACCTGGAGATGGAGCTGGAGATGGAGCAATAGCTAGACCTGGAGATGGAGTTGGAGATGCAGCAAAAGCTAGACTTGGAGATGGAGCTGGAGATGGAGCAAAAGCTAGACCTGGAGATGGAGCTGGAGATGGAGCAAAAGCTAGACCTGGAGATGGAGCTGGAGATGGAGCAAAAGCTAGACCTGGAGATGGAGCTGGAGATGGAGCGAGAGCTCGAGCTGGACATAGATGTGGAGATGGAACGAGAGATTGACCGGAGAAGGATGGAGATGGAGCGAGATGATAGACCTGGAGATGGATCTGAGATAGCGTAAAAGCTAGACCAGGGATGGAGCTGGAGATGGAGCAAAAGTTAACTGGAGATGGAGCTGGAGATGGGAGCAAAAGCTAGACCTGGAGATGGTGCAGGAGAATGGAGCTCAAAAAAGCTAGACCTGGCTAGACCTGGAGCTGGAGAATGGAGCAAAGCTCTACCTGGAGATGGAGGAGCTGGAGAATGGAGCGAGAGCTAGACGCTGGAGAAGAGCGAGAGACGAGAGATGGAGAGATGGAGCTGGAGATGGAGCTAAACCTGGAGATGGAGCTGGAGATGGAACGAGAATAGACCTGGATGGATGGAGCGAGATAGACCTGGAGATGGAGCTGAGATGGAGCAAAAGCGAGACTTGGCGATGGAGCTGGAGATGGAGCAAAAGCGAGACCTGCGATGGAGCTGGAGTTGGAGCTAAAGCTAGACCTGGCGATGGAGCTGGAGATGGAGCAAAGCAAGACCTGGCGATGGAGTTGGAGATGGAGCAAAAGGTAGACCTGGCGATGGAGCTTGGAGATGAGGCAAAAGTAGACCAGATGGAGCTGGAGATGGAGCAAAAGAACCTGGGATGGAGCTGGAGATGGAGGAAAAAGCTAGACTGGAGATGGAGCTGGAGATGGAGCTGGATGGAGCAAAAAAGACCTGGAGATGGAGCTGGAGATGGAGCAAAAAGCTGGAGAAAGCTACCTGGAGATGGAGCGGAGAGCTAGACCTGGAGATGGAGTTCTGGAGATGGAGAAAACTAGACCTGGAATGAGAGATGGAGCAAAAGCTAGACCTGGAGATGGAGCTGGAGATGCGAGCAAAAGCTAGACCTGGAGATGGAGGAGATGGAGCAAAAGCTAGACCTGGAGATGGAGCTGGAGATGGAGCAAAAGCTTGGAGATGGAGCTCTGGAGATGGAGCGTAAAGCTAGCTGGAGATGGCTGAGATAGCGTAAAAGCAGACCGGGATGGAGCTGGAGATGGAGCAAAAGTTGAACTGGAGATGGAGCTGGAGAGCTAACCTGGGAGATGGCGGAGATGGAGCAAAATAGACCTGGAGATGGAGATGCAGCAAAAGCTGGAGATGGTAGGACAAAAGCTAGACCTGGAGATGGAGCTGGAGATGATCAAAAGCTAGACCTGAGAGAGCTGGAGATGCGGAGCAAAAGCTAGACTTGGAGATGGAGCTGGAGATGAGCTTTAAAAGCTAGACCAGGAGAATTTGGAGCTGGAAGATGCAGCAAAAGCTAGAACCTGGAGATGGAGCTGGAGATGGAGCAATAGCTAGACCTGGAGATGGAGAATGCAGCAAAAGCTAGACCTGGAGATGGAGCTGGAGATGGAGCAAAAGCTAGACCTGGAGCTGGTGAAAGCAGACAAAAGCTAGACCTGGAGCGGAGCTGGAGATGGGGAGCTGGAATAGCTAGACCTGAGAAGTGAGCTGGAGAGGAGCTGGAGAAAAAAAGCTAGACCTGGAGATGGAGCTGGAGATGGAGCAAAAGCTAGACCTGGAGAGCTGGAAGCTTGTGATGGATGGAGCAAAAGCTGAGATGGAGCAATGACCTGGAGATGGAGCTGGAGATGGAGCAAAAGCTAGAACATGGCGATGGAGCTGGAGATGGAGCAAAGCGAGCTTAGACCTGCGATGGAGCTGGAGATGAGGCAAAAGAGACCTGGCGATGGAGCTGGAGATGGAGCAAAAGATTGACCTGGAGATGGAGCTGGAGATGGAGCAAAAGCTAGACCTGGAGATGGAGCTGGAGATGGAGCAAAAGGAGACAAAAGCTAAGAGCATGGGAGAGGAGATAAGCGAAAAGCTCATGGATCTGGAGATGGAGCAAAAGCTAGACCTGGAGATGGAGAGGGAGATGGCAAAAGCAGGAGATGGAGATGGAAACAAAAAGCTAGAGGTTCAGGAGAATGGACAAAAGCTAATGCAGCAAAAGACCTGGAGATGGAGCAAAAAACCTCTGGCTATGGAGCTAGGAGAAGGTGGAGCTGGAGATGGAGCATCCATAGCTAGGACCTGAGACCTGGAGCTGGAGCAAATAGAGACCTGGAGAGCTGGACAAAGATGCGAGCTTGAGAGAGATAAGGCCCGGAGATGGAGCAAAGTCAAATAGGCGAGATATACACCGGGAGATAGGAGCGGGAGATGGAGCGAGAGCTAGATCTGCTAATGTGGCAGCCAGCCCCTGGGAATGGAGCTGAGGATGGAGATGGAGCGAAAAGCTAGAGAATGGGTGCAGAGATGGAGCAGAGCCTGGAGATGGAGTTGGAAAGGAGCGAGAGATACACCGGGAGATGGAGCTGGAGATGGAGCGAGAGCTAGATCTGGAGATGGAGCTGTAGATGGGCAAAAGCCAGAGCTGGAGATGGAGCAGAAATGGAGACCAGGGAAGCAAAATTTAGACATGGAGATGGATCTGGAGATAGCGTAAAACTAGAGCAAGGGCGATGGAGCTGGAGATGGAGCAAAAGTTGAACCTGGAAGATGGAGCTGGAGATGGAGCAAAAGATACAGTCCTGGAGGTGTGGCAGGAGATGGCAGCAAAAGCTAGACCTGGAGATGGAGCTGGATTTGATGCAGCAAACAGCTATCCTGGAGATGGAGCTGAGATGTAGCAATAGCTAACCTAGACCTGGAGATGAGCAATATAGACTGGAGATGGAGCTGGAAAGCCAAAGCTAGCTGGAGAGAGATGGAGCTGGAGTATGGAGCGAAAGCGGAGAGCGATGAGAAAGCTAGCTGGAGAGGGAAATGGAGCGAAAGCTAGCTGGAGATGGAGTTGGACCGAGGAGATGGAGAGATACGATAGCGAGAGCAAGATCTGGAGCGGATATGGACTGTAGGGAGCTGGGAGCAAAGATCCTGGAGCTGGAGATGAGAGCTGTAGAGATGGAGCGAAAGCGAGCTGCGAATGGAGCTGGAGATGGATGATAGCTGGAGCAAAGCTGGAGAGACCATGGAGATGGAGAAGGCAGCTATGGACATGGAGATGGAAGCAAAAGGTAGAGGAGATTGGAGAGGCGAGCTGGAGATAGAAGCCTGGAGCAAGAGAGAGCGAAGAGCTAGACATGTAGATAGGAGATGGAGCGAAAGCTAGACCTGGAGCTGTGAGATGGAGCGAAAACTAGACATGTAGAATGGGCTGGAGATGTAGCGAAAGCTAGACCTGGAGATGGAGCTGGAGATGGAGCGAATGCGAAGACCGGGAGAAGGAGCTGGAGATGGAGCGAAAGCTAGACCCGGAGATGAGCTGGAGATGGAGCGAGAGCTAGGACCTGGAGATGGACTGGGGATAGGAGCGGAGCTAGAACAGGAGATGGAGCTGGAGATGGAGCGAGAGCTCGAGCTGGACATAGGATGGAGATGGAACGAGAGCTAGACCTGGAGATTCTGGAGATGGAGCAAAAGCAGATGGCGGAGCGAGAGAATAGACCTGGAGATGAGCTGGAGATCGAACGAGAGCTAGACCTAGTGAGAATGGAGCTGGAGATGGCGCGAGAGTTGGACCTGGAGATGGAGCTGGAGATGGAGCAAAAGCGAGACCTGGCGATGGAGCTGGAGTTGGAGCTAAAGCTAGACCTGGCGATGGAGCTGGAGATGGAGCAAAAGCAAGACCTGCGATGGAGGTTGGAGATGGAGCAAAAGGTAGACCTTGCGATGGAGCTGGAGATAGGCAAAAGGCTAGACCTGCTTGAGATGGAGCTGGAGATGGAGCAAAAGATTGACCTTGGAGATGGAGCTGTAAATGGAGCAAAAGCTAAACCTGGATTGGATGGAGCTGGAGGTGGAGCAAAAGCTCGTCTTGGGAGACGGAGCTGGGAGATGGAGCAAAAGCTAGACCTGGAGATGGAGCTGGAGATGGAGCAAAAGCTAGACCTGGAGATGGATCTGGAGATAGCATAAAAGCTAGACCAGGGATGGAGGATGGAGATGTAGCAAAATTTGAAGCTGGAGATGGAGCAAAATTGGAACCTAGACCGGAGGATGGTGCAGTGATGGAGCAAAAGCTAGACCTGGAGATAGGGAGCTGCAGAGATGGAGCAAAAGCTAGAGTCCTGGAATGGAGCTGGAGATGGAGCAATAGCTAGACCTAGAGATGGACTGGAGAATGGAGCGAGAGCTGAGATGGGCGAAATGTCCTGGAGATGTGGAGCTGTAGATGGAGCGAAAGATACACCGGGAGATAGCTGCAAAATGAGATGATGGAGCCTGGAGATGGAGCGAAGATAGAGCGAGAAGCTAGACCTGTAGATCAGAGATGGAGCGATAGAGCGGGATATGGAGCGAAGATCTGGACCTGGATATGGACTGGAGATGGAGCAAAAGCTAGAACTGGCCGATGGAGCTGGAGATGGAGCGAGAGCTAGACCTGGAGAGGCTTCTAGATGGAGCAAAGTAAGACATGGCGATGGAGCGGAAAGGCTGGAGATGGTTGGAGCGAGAGATGACCTGAAGATGGAGCAGGTAGATGGAACGATGGAGACAATAACTAGAGATGGAGCTGGATCATTGGAGCGAGAGCTAGACCTGGAGATGGAGCAAAAGCGAGACCTGGCCGATGGATTTGGAAGATGGAGCAAACGAGAACATGGCGATGTGAGCTGGAGTTGGAGCTAGAAGCTAGATCTGGCGGATGGAGTCTTGGAGATGGAGCAAAAACAAGACCTGGCGAGGAGCTGTAGAAGGAGCCAAAAGGTACATCTGGCGAAGGAGCTGGAAATGCAGCAAAAGTGAGACGTGGCGATGAAGCTGAGATGGGAGCGAAAGATAGACCTGGAAGATGGAGCTGGAGATGGATGCAAAAGCTAGACCTTGGAGATGGAGCTGGAGATGGAGCAAAACTAGACCCCTGGAGATGGATCTGGAGATACATAAAAGCTAGACCATGTATTGTAGATGGAGATTGAGCAAAAAAGTTGAACTGGAGGATGGAGCAAAAGCTAGACCCATTGGAGAAGGTGCAGGAGATGGACAAAAGCCTAGACCTGGAGATGGAGCTGGAGATGCAGCAAAGAGCAAGTCCTGGAGATGGTAAGCTGGAGATAGGAGCAAGTAGCTAGACCTAGAGATGGATCTGGAGATGGAGCGAGAGCTAGCCTGAGAAGAAGCCTGGAGATGGAGCGAGAGATACACCGGGAGTGGTGATATCTCTGGAACTGCTCTGCCACAGAGGGTATTTTGAGGCCAGTTCATTGGCTATATTATAAAGAGTGAGTTGGATGTGGCCCGTATGGCTAAGGGGATCAGAGGTATGGAGAGAAGGCAGGTACGGGATACAGAGTTGGATGATCAGGCCATGATCATATTTGAATGGCGGTGCAGGCACGAAGGGCTGAATTGGCCTACTCCTGCACCTAAATTCTATGTTTCTTCTATGTTTCTATGAATGGATCTGGAGATGGAGCGAGAGCTAGATCTGATAAAATGTAGCTGGAGATGGAGCGAGATCCTGACCAGGAGATGGAGCTGGAGATGGTAAGCGAGAGCTAACCGGGAGATGGAGCTGGAGATGAGCGAGAATAGACCTGAAGAATGGAGCTGGAATGGAACGAGAGCAAACCTAGAGATGGAGCGGAGAGGAGCGAGAGCTAGACCTGGAATGGAGCAAAAGCGAGGACCTTGCGATGGAGTTTGAGATGGAGCAAAAGCGAGACATGGCGATGGAGCTTGGAGTTGGGATGCTAAAGCTAGATCAGGCGATGGAGGGTTGCGATGTGATCAAAAACAAGACCCTGGCGATGGAGCTGGAGATGGAGCAAAATGTACATCTGGCGAGTGTGGAGCGGGAGATGCAGCAAAGAGAGTAACCCTGGCGAGTGAAGCTGGAGATGGAGCGAAAGATAGACCTGGAGATGGAGCTGGAGATGGAGCAAAAGCTAGACCTGGAGATGGAGCTGGAGATGGAGCAAAAGCTAGACTTGGAGACGGAGCTGGAGATGGAGCAAAAGCTAGACCCGGAGATGGTGCTGTAGACGGAGCAAAAGCTAGACCTGGAGATGAATCTGGAGACGAAGAGGCAAAGCTAGACCCTGGAGATGGAGCTAGGATATGTAGCAATACACGAGGCTGGAGGATAGGAGCTGGAGATGGAGCAAAAGCTAGATCTGATGATGGAGCTGGAGATGGAGCAAAAGCTAGAGCTGAAGATGGAGCTGGAGATGGAGCTGGAGATGGAGCAAAAGCAAGACCCGGAGATGGAGCTGGAGATGGAGCAAAAGCTAGACCTGGAGAAGGTGCTGGAGATGGAGCGAGAGCTAGACCGGGAGATGGAGCTGGAGATGGAGCGAGAGATAGGCCGGGAGATGGATCTGGAGATGGAGCGAGAGATAGACCTGAAGATGGAGCTGGAGATGGAACGAGAGCTAGACCTGGAGATGGAGCTGGAGATGGAGCGAGAGCTAGACCTGGAGATGGAGCAAAAGCGAGACCTGGCGATGGAGTTGGAGATGGAGCAAAAGCGAGACATGGCGATGGAGCTGGAGTTGGAGCAAAATCTAATCTGGCGGATGGAGCTGGAGATGGAGCAAAAGCAAGACCTGGCAAGGAGCTGGAAAAATAGAGCAAAAGGTCCATCCTGGCGAAGGAGCTGGAGAATTTGCACCAAAAGGGAGACCTGGCGATGAAGCTGAGATTGGAGCGAAAGATAGACCTGGAGATGGAGCAGGAGATGGAGCAAAAGGCCTAACGCTGGGAGATGAGTTTTTGGGAGATGGAGCAAAAGCTAGACTTGGAACGGAGCTGGAGATGGAGCAAAGAAGCTAGACCCGGGATATGGTGCTGTAGACGGAGCAAATGCTAGACCTGGAGATGGATCAGGCGACGGAAGCAAAGCTAGACCTGGAGATGGAGCTGTGAGATGTAGCAATAGCAAGAGCGAGATGGAGCTGGAGATGGAGCAAAAAGCTAGATCTGAATAGGAGGCTGGAGATGGAGCAAAAGCTATAGCTGAAGATGGAGCTGGAGATGGAGCTGGAGATGGAGCAAAAGCAAGACCCGGAGATGGAGCTGGAGATGGAGCAAAAGCTAGACCTGGAAAGGTCGTTAGACAGGAGCGCGAGAACTAGAAACCGGGAGATGGAGCTGGAGATGAGCGAGAAGATGGGCCGGGAGAATGGGATCTGAGATGGGAGCGAGAGATAGACCTGAAGATGGAACTGGAGATGGAACGAGAAGCTAGACCTGGAGGAAGTTGTAGCTGGATAGGAGCGAGAGCTAACCTGGAATGGAGCAAAAGCCGAGAAGCCTAGGCGATGGAGTTGGAGGATGGAGCAAAAGCGAAACATGGCGATGGAGCCTGGAGTTTTTTGGGAGCTAAAGCTAGATTCTGGCCGATGGAGCTGGAGATGGAGCAAAAGCAAGACCTGTCGAATGGTGCTGGAGTATGGAGCAAAGGTACAGCCTGGCATGGAGCTGGAGAAGCAGCAAAAGGTAGACCTGGCGAGGAGGCTGAGATGGAGCGAAAGCTCGATCTGCGGATGGAGCTGGAGATGAGCAAAAGCAAGACCTGGCGATGGAGATTGGAGATGGACAAAGCTAGACTTGGAGACGGAGTTGGAGATGGAGAATACTATCTCGGTCTATG
>JAVHYY010000866.1:0-44282 GCA_035221665.1 Okamejei kenojei | reverse complement strand
ACCCCCCCCCCCCCACCCACCCCCACCCCCCACCCCCCCCCCCCCCCCCCCCCCCCCCCCCCCCCCCCCACCCCGCTGGAGCAAAAAGCGAGACCTGGAGGATTGAGCTGGAGATGGCGCAAAAAGTATTTTGGCGACGGAGCTGGAGATGGAGCAAAAGCTAGAACTGGAGATGGAGTGGAGATGGAGCAAAAGCTAGACTGGAGATGGAGATGGAGAGGCGCAAAAGCTAGAATGGAGATGGAGCTGGATATGGAAGCAAAAGCTAGAACTGGAGATTGAGCTGGAGATGGAGCGAGGATCTAGACCTGGAGATGGAGTGGAGATGGGAGCGAGAGCTAGACGGGAGATGGAGCTGAGATGGAGCGAGAAATAGACCGGGGAGTGGAATTGGAGATGGAGCGAGAGTCTAGACCTGGAGATGGAGCAGGAGATGGACGGGAGAGGGAGCTGGAGATGGAGCAAAAGCTAGAATGGGATGGAGCAGGGAGATGGAGGCAAAACACGAGACCTGGCGAGGGAGCTGGAGTTGGAGCTAAAAGTAGATCTGGCGATGGAGATGGAGCAAAAGCAAAGATCTGGCGATGGGCTGGGACATGGAGCAAATGGTTAGACCTGGCGATGGAGCGGGAGATGGAGCAAAAGTAGACCTGGCGATGGAGCTGGAAGATAGTGCACAAAGATTAGACCTGGAGATGAGCTGGAGATGGAGCAAAAGCTAGACCTGGAGATGGAGCTGGAGATGGAGCAAAAGCTAGACTTGGAGACGGAGCTGGAGATGGAGCAAAAGCTAAGCGGGAGGTGTGGTGCTGGAGACGGAGCAAAGACTAGACCCTTGGAGAGGGAGAGCTGGAGACGGAGCAAAAGCTGTAGACCTGGAGATGGAGCTGGAGATGGAGCAATATCAAGAGCTGGAGATGGAGCTGGAGATGGAGCAAAAGCTAGACCTAGAGATGGAGCTGAGATGGAGCAAAAGCAAGAGCTAGAGATGGAGTGGAGATGGTAGCAAAAGTAGACCCTGGGAGAAGGAGCTTGTGATGGAGCGGAAAGCTGTGTGGAGACGAGCTTAGATGGAGCGAAGCTAAGCTGGCGGATGGAGTGGAAATGAGCGAAAGTTTAGAGTGGAGATGGAGCGAAGCTATAGAGCTGGAGATGGGTGTAGATTGATCGAAGGCTAGAGCTGGATATGGTGCTGGAGATGGAGCGACAAAGTAGAGCTGGACATGGAGCTGGAGCGAAAGCCAGGCTGAGAGAGAACGGGGTGGAGATGGAGCGAAGTAGAGCTGGAGAGGGAGCTGGAGATGGAGCGAAAAACTAGACCTGGAGATGGAGTGGAATGGACCAAAGCTTTAGAGTGGAATGGTGCTGGAGATGGACGAAGCTGGGGCTGGCGCTGGGTGTGGAGATGGAGCAAAATCTAGAGCTGGAGATGGAGCTGGAGACGGAGCGAAAAGCTAGAGCTTGAGATGGAGATGGAGATCGAGCGGAAAGCTAGAAGCTGGAGATGGAGCTGGAGATGGAGCGAAATAGACCTGGAGATGGCGCTGGAATTGTTTTTTTTGCGACCAAAAGCAAGAGCTGGAGATGGTGCTGAGATGAGCGAAAGCTGGAGCTGCGAGGAGTGGAGAGGAGCTAAATCTAGAAGCAGGAGATGGAGCTGGGATGGAGCGAAGCTAGATGCTGGAGATGGAAGCTTGGAGATCGAGCGAAAGCTAGAGCAGGAGAATGAGCTGGAGATGGAGCAAAAGCTTATTCTTGGAGGACGGAGCTTGGAGATGGAGCAAAAGTAGCCCGAAGCTGGTGCTGGGCGAATGGAGCAAAAGTAGACTGGAGTGGAGCTGGCGATGGCGCAAAAGCTAGACATGGAGATTGAGCTGGCGATGGGAGCCAAGCTAGAAATGGCAGATTGGGGAGGATGAGCGAGAGATCTAGACTGGAGATTAGCTGGAGATGGGAGGAGAGCTTTACGGGAGATGGAGTGGAGATGGAGCGAGAGATAGACGGGCGAAGGAGCTGGAGATGGAGCGGAGAGTTAGACCTGGAGATGGAGCAGGAGATGGACTATAGATGGAGCTGGAGTGGAGCAAAATGTGACCTGGCGGATGGAGCTGGAGATGGTGCAAACGATAGACCTGGAGATGGAGGCTGGACAGGGAGGAAAAAGCTTAGACTGGAGATGGAGCTGGAGATAGATGGAGCAAAAAGCCTAGATTGGAGATGGTGTCGAGATGGAGCAAAGCTAGATTGGAGAAGGAGCTGGAGATGGAGCAAAAAGGTAGCCCTGGCGATGGAGCTGGAGATGGAGCAAAAAGGATAAGAGCTGGCGATGGAGCTGGAGATGGAGCAAAGATAGACATGGAGGATGGGCAGGAGATGGAGCAAAGTACTGGATATGGAGCTGGAGATGGAGCAAAAGCTAGTCTTGGAGACGGAGCTTGGAGATGGATCAAAATGCTAGACCTGGAGATGGTGTGGAGACGGAGCAAAAGCTAGACTGGAGGACGGCGCAAAAGCAGGGCTGGAGATGGCGCACAAGCAGGACCTGGAGAAAGGAGCTGGAGATGGAGCAAAAGATAGACCCGGAGATGGTGCTGTGAGATGGAGCGAGAGTTAGACCCTGGAGATGGGCAGGAGATGGGGAACCTGGAGCAGGAGCTGGAGGTGGAGAAAGCTAGACCTGGCGATGGAGAGGAGATGGAGCAACACGAGACCGGCGATGGAGCTTGGAGTTGGAGCTAAGGCTAGATCTGGCGTGCGAGCTGGAGATGGAGGCAAAAGCAGGATTCTGGCGATGAGTGGACATGGAGCAACAGGGCTAGACCTGCGATGGAGCTGGAGATGGAGCAAAAGGTAGACCTGGCGATGGCGCTGGAGTAGCTGCAAAGATAGACCTGGAGATGAGTGGAGATGGAGCAAAAGCTAGACCTGGAAGATGGAGCTAGGAGATGGAGCAAAACTTAGCCTTGGAGCGGAGCTGGAGGAGGAGCAAAAGCTAGGGCGGGAGGTGGTGTGGAGACGGAGCAAAAAGTAGACCTAGAGAGGGGCTGGAGACGGAGCAAAAGCTAGCCTGGCGATGGAGCTGGAGATGGAAGCAATATCAAAGAGATGGAGATGGAGCTGGGATGAGAGCAAAAGCTTAGACCTACAAGATGGCGCTGGAGATGCGAGCAAAAGCTAGAGCTAGAGATGGAGCTGGAGATGGAGCAAAAGCTAGACATGGAGAAGGAGCTTGTGATGGAGCGAAAGCTAGAGCTGGAGATCGAGCTGTAGATGGAGCGAAAGCTAAAGCTGGAGATGGAGCTGGAAATGGAGCGAAAGTTAGAGCTGGAGATGGAGCGAAAGCTAGAGCTGGAGATGGAGCTGTAGATTGATCGAAGGCTAGAGCTGGATATGGAGCTGGAGATGGAGCGAAAGCTAGAGCTGTAGATGGAGCTGGAGCGAAAGCCAGAGCTGGAGACGGGGCTGGAGATGGAGCGAAAGCTAGAGCTGGAGATGGAGCTGGAGATGGAGCGAAACTAGACCTGGAGATGGAGCTGGAATTGGACCAAAAGCTAGAGCTGGAGATGGTGCTGAGATGGATGGCTAAAGCTGGACTGAGATGGAGCTGGAGATGAGAGCTGGAGATGGAAGCTAATTAGAGCGGAGATGGAGCTGGAGATGGAGCGAAAGCTAGAGCTGGAGATGGAGCTGGAGATGGAGCGAAAGCTAGAGCTGGAGATGGAGCTGGAGATCGAACGAGAGCTAGACCTGGAGATGGAGCGAGAGCTAGACCTGGAGATGGAGCTGGAAATGGAGCGAGAGCTAGACCTGGAGCTGGAGCTGGAGATGGAGCAAAAGCTCGACCTGGCGATGGAGCTGGAGATGGAGCAAAAGCAAGACCTAGCGATGGAGCTGGAGATGGAGCTAAAGCTAGACCTGGCGATGGAGCTGGAGTTGCAGCTAAAGCTAGATCTGGCGATGGAGCTGGAGATGGAGCAAAAGCAAGACCTGGAGATGGAGCTGGAGATGGAGCAAAAGCTATTATTGGAGACGGAGCTGGAGATGGAGCAAAAGCTAGACCTGGAGATGGTGCTGGAGATGGAGCAAAAGCTAGACCTGGAGATGGAGCTGGAGATGGCGCAAAAGCTAGACATGGAGATGGAGCTGGAGATGGAGCAAAAGCTAGAACTGGAGATTGAGCTGGAGATGGAGCGAGATCTAGACCTGGAGATGGAGCTGGAGATGGAGCGAGAGATAGACCGGGAGATGGAGCTGGAGATGGAGCGAGAGTTAGACCTGGAGATGGAGCAGGAGATGGACCTGGAGATGGAGCTGGAGATGGAGCAAAAGCTAGACCTGGCGATGGAGCAGGAGATGGAGCAAAACCGAGACCTGGCGATGGAGCTGGATTGGACCAAAAGCTAGAGCTGGGATGGTGCTGGCGATGGAGCGAAAAGCTGGAGCTGGAGAAAGGAGCTGGAGATGGAGCTAAATCTAGAGCTGGAGATGGAGCTGGAGATGGAGCGAAAGCTAGAGCTGGAGATGGAGCTGGAGATCGAGCGAAAGCTAGAGCTGGAGATGGAGCTGGAGATCGAACGAGAGCTAGACCTGGAGATGGAGCGAGAGCTAGACCTGGAGATGGAGCTGGAAATGGAGCGAGAGCTAGACCTGGAGCTGGAGCTGGAGATGGAGCAAAAGCTCGACCTGGCGATGGAGCTGGAGATGGAGCAAAAGCAAGACCTAGCGATGGAGCTGGAGATGGAGCTAAAGCTAGACCTGGCGATGGAGCTGGAGTTGCAGCTAAAGCTAGATCTGGCGATGGAGCTGGAGATGGAGCAAAAGCAAGACCTGGAGATTGAGCTGGAGATGGAGCAAAAGCTATTCTTGGAGACGGAGCTGGAGATGGAGCAAAAGCTAGACCTGGAGATGGTGCTGGAGATGGAGCAAAAGCTAGACCTGGAGATGGAGCTGGAGATGGCGCAAAAGCTAGACATGGAGATGGAGCTGGAGATGGAGCAAAAGCTAGAACTGGAGATTGAGCTGGAGATGGAGCGAGATCTAGACCTGGGAGATGGAGCTGGAGATGGAGCGAGAGATAGACCGGGAGATGGAGCTGGAGATGGAGCGAGAGTTAGACCTGGAGATGGAGCAGGAGATGGACCTGGAGATGGAGCTGGAGATGGAGCAAAAGCTAGACCTGGCGATGGAGCAGGAGATGGAGCAAAACCGAGACCTGGCGATGGAGCTGGAGTTGGAGCTAAAGCTAGATCTGGCGATGGAGCTGGAGATGGAGCAAAAGCAAGATCTGGCGATGGAGCTGGACATGGAGCAAAAGGTAGACCTGGCGATGGAGCTGGAGATGGAGCAAAAGGTAGACCTGGCGATGGAGCTGGAGATAGTGCAAAAGATAGACCTGGAGATGAGCTGGAGATGGAGCAAAAGCTAGACCTGGAGATGGAGCTGGAGATGGAGCAAAAGCTAGACTTGGAGACGGAGCTGGAGATGGAGCAAAAGCTAGGGCGGGAGGTGGTGCTGGAGACGGAGCAAAAGCTAGACCTGGAGAGGGAGCTGGAGACGGAGCAAAAGCTAGACCTGGAGATGGAGCTGGAGATGGAGCAATATCAAGAGCTGGAGATGGAGCTGGAGATGGAGCAAAAGCTAGACCTAGAGATGGAGCTGGAGATGGAGCAAAAGCTAGAGCTGGAGATGGAGCTGGAGATGGAGCAAAAGCAAGACCCGGAGATGGAGCTGGAGATGGAGCAAAAGCTAGACATGGAGAAGGAGCTTGTGATGGAGCGAAAGCTAGAGCTGGAGATCGAGCTGTAGATGGAGCGAAAGCTAAAGCTGGAGATGGAGCTGGAAATGGAGCGAAAGTTAGAGCTGGAGATGGAGCGAAAGCTAGAGCTGGAGATGGAGCTGGAGATTGATCGAAAGCTAGAGCTGGATATGGAGCTGGAGATGGAGCGAAAGCTAGAGCTGTAGATGGAGCTGGAGCGAAAGCCAGAGCTGGAGACGGGGCTGGAGATGGAGCGAAAGCTAGAGCTGGAGATGGAGCTGGAGATGGAGCGAAACTAGACCTGGAGATGGAGCTGGAATTGGAGCGAAAGCTAGAGCTGGAGATGGTGCTGGAGATGGAGCGAAAGCTGGAGCTGGAGATGGAGCTGGAGATGGAGCTAAATCTAGAGCTGGAGATGGAGCTGGAGATGGGGCGAAAGCTAGAGCTGGAGATGGAGCTGGAGATGGAGCGAAAGCTAGAGCTGGAGATGGAGCTGGAGATCGAACGAGAGCTAGACCTGGAGATGGAGCGAGAGCTAGACCTGGAGATGGAGCTGGAAATGGAGCGAGAGCTAGACCTGGAGCTGGAGCTGGAGATGGAGCAAAAGCTCGACCTGGCGATGGAGCTGGAGATGGAGCAAAAGCAAGACCTAGCGATGGAGCTGGAGATGGAGCTAAAGCTAGACCTGGGATGCAGCTGGAGATGGAGCAATAGCTAGAGATGGAGATGGAGCTGGAGATGGAGCGAGATCTAGACCTGGAGATGGAGCTGGAGATGGAGCGAGAGATAGACCGGGAGATGGAGCTGGAGATGGAGCGAGAGCTAGATCTGGAGATGGAGCTGGAGATAGAGCGAGATCTAGACCTGGAGATGGAGCTGGAGATGGAGCGAGAGCTAGACCGGGAGATGGAGCTGGAGAAGGAGCGAGAGATAGACCGTGAGATGGAGCTGGAGATTGAGCGAGAGATAGAGCTGGAGTTGGGGCTGGAGATGGAACGCGAACTAGACCTGGAGATGGAGCTGGAGATGGAGCAAAAGCGAGACCTGGCGATGGAGCTGGAGATGGAGCAAAAGCGAGACCTGGCGATGGAGCTGGACTTGGAGCTAAAGCTAGATCTGGCGATTGAGCTGGAGATGGAGCAAAAGCAAGACCTGGCGATGGAGCTGGAGATGGAGCGAAAGCTAGATCTGGCGATGGAGCTGGAGATGGAGCAAAAGCAAGACCTGGCGATGGAGCTGGAGATGGAGCAAAAGCTAGAACTGGAGATTGAGCTGGAGATGGAGCGAGATCAAGACCTGGAGATGGAGCTGGAGATGGAGCGAGAGCTAGACCGGGAGATGGAGCTGGAGATGGAGCGAGAGTTAGACCTGGATATGGAGCAGGTCTAGCTTTTGCTCCATCTCCAGCATTTCCATCTCCCCCCCCCGGGTCTAGCTTTTGTTCCATCTCCAGCTCCATCTGCAGGTCTAGCTTTTGCTCCATCTCCAGCTCATCGCCAGGCTCTACCTTTGGCTCATCTCCCAGCTCATCGCCAGGTTACTTTTGCTCCATTCTCAGCTGACCATCTACAGGTCTAGTTTGTGCTCCATCTCCAGCTCCATCGCCAGGTCTTGCTTTTGCTCCATCTCCAGCTCCATCGCCAGGTCTAGCTTTAGCTCCATCTCCAGCTCCATCTCCAGGTCTAGCTATTGCTCCATCTCCAGCTCGATCTCCAGGTCTAGCTTTTGCTCCATCTCCAGCTCCATCTCCAGGTCTAGCTTTCGCTCCATCTCCAGCACCATCGCCAGGTCTTGCTTTTGCTCCATCTCCAGCTCCATCGCCAGGTCTAGCTTTAGCTCCATCTCCAGCTCCATCTCCAGGTCTAGCTCAAGCGAAAGCTAGCTGGAGATGGAGCTCAATCGCCAGATCTAGCTTTAGCTCCAACTCCAGCTCCATCGCCAGGTCTCGCCTTTGCTCCATCTCCAGCTCCATCGCCAGGTCTCGCTTTTGCTCCATCTCCAGCTCCATCTCCAGGTCTAGTTCGGGTTCCATCTCCAGCCCCAACTCCAGCTCTATCTCTCGCTCAATCTCCAGCTCCATCTCCAGGTCTAGCTTTTGCTCCATCTCCAGCTCCATCTGATATCCACTCTTAGATAGCTACATTCTCCTGCTCCATCTCCAGGTCTAGCTTTTGCTCCGTCTCCAGCTCCCTCTCCAGGTCTAGCTTTTGCTCCGTCTCCAGTACCACCTCCCGGCCTAGCTTTTGCTCCATCTCCAGCTCCATCGCCATGTCTACCTTTTGCTCCATCTCCAGCTCCATCGCCAGGTCTACCTTTTGCTCCATGTCCAGCTCCATCGCCAGATCTTGCTTTTGCTCCATCTCCAGCTCCATCGCCAGATCTAGCTTTAGCTCCAACTCCAGCTCCATCGCCAGGTCTTGGTTTTGCTCCATCTCCTGCTCCATCGCCAGGTCTAGCTTTTGCTCCATCTCCAGCTCCATCTCCAGGTCCATCTCCTGCTCCATCTCCAGGTCTAACTCTCGCTCCATCTCCAGCTCCATCTCCCGGTCTATCTCTCGCTCCATCTCCAGCTCCATCTCCCGGTCTAGCTCTCGCTCCATCTCCAGCTCCATCTCCAGGTCTTGATCTCGCTCCATCTCCAGCTCAATCTCCAGTTCTAGCTTTTGCTCCATCTCTAGCTCCATCGCTCCATTTCCAGCTCCATCTCCAGTCTAGCTTCGCTCCATCTCCAGCTCCATCTCCAGCTCTCGTAGCTTTCGGCTCCATCTCCAGCTACATCTCCAGCTCCAGCTTCGATCCATCTGCAGCTCCCATCTCCAGCTCCAGCTTTCGCTTCCATCTCCAGCCCCAATCTCCAGCTCGATCTACGATCCATCTCCAGCTCTATCTCCAGGTCTAGCTCCCGCTCCATCTCCAGCTCCATCTCCTTTCCGCTCCAATCTCCAGCACCATCTCGCTAGCTCTAGCATTCCGCTCCATCTCCATCTCCATCTGCAGGTCTAGCTCTCGACTCCATTTCCAGCTCCATCTCCATCTCCCCGTCTAGCTCTCGTTCCATCTCCAGCTCCATCACCAGCTCTAGCTTTCGCTCCATCTCCATCTACATCTCCAGCTTCCAGCTTTCGCTCCATCACCAGCTCCATCTCCAGCTCTAGATTTTGCTCCATCTCCAGGCTCCATCTCCATGCTCTAGCTTTTGCTCCATCTCATTCTGGCTCCATCTCCATGTCTAAGATTTTGCTCCATCTCCAGCTCCATCTCCAGGTCTAGCTTTTGCTCCATCTCCAGCTCCGTCTCCAAAGACTACCTAGCTTTTGCTCTATCTCCACTCCATCTCAGGTCTAGCTATTGCTCCATCTCCAGCTCCAGCCCCAGGTCTATCTTCTGCTCCTCCATCATCGCCCATCTTCCCTCCACGCCAGGTCTATCTTTTGCTCCATCTCCAGCTCCATCCAGGTCTATGTCTTTTGCACCATCCTCCAGTCCATCTCCAGGTCTACCTTTTGCTCCATCTCCAGCTCCATCTACAGGCTCCCGCTAGACTATTGCTCCATCTCCAGCTCCATCTCCAGGTCTAGCTTTTGCTCCATCTCCAGCCTCCATCCTCCAGATCTAGCTTTGCTCCATCTCCAGCTCCATCTCTTCGTGTTTAGCTTTTGCTCCATCTCCAGCTTCATCTCCATGTCTAGCTTTTGCTCCATCTCCAGCTCCATCTCCGGGTCTAGCTTTTGTTCCATCTCCAGCTCCATCTGCAGGTCAATATTTTACTCCATCTCCAGCTCCGTCTCCCGTCTAGCTTTTGCTCCATCTCAAGCTCCATCACCAGCTCTAGCATTCGCTGCTCTCCATCCTCCTGCTCGCATCAATCTCCGCCTGGTCTAGCTTTTGCTCCATCTCTAGCACCCACCTCCAGGTCTAGCTTTTGCTCCATCACCAGCTATTATCTCCATGTCTAGCTTTAGCTCCATCTCCAGCTCCATCTCCAGGTCTAGCTATCGCTCCATCTCCAGCTCCATCTCCAGCTCTAGCTATCGCTCCATCTACAGCTCCATCTCCAGCTCTAGCTTTAGCCCCATCACCAGCTCCATCTCCAGCTCTAGATTTTGCTTCATTTCCAGCTAGCTTTCGCTCCATCTCCAGCTCCATCACCAGCTCCATCTCCAGCTCCATCTCCAGCTCTAGATTTTCCTCCATCTCCAGCTCCATCTCCAGCTCTAGCTTTTGCTCCATCTCCAGGTCTAACATTCGCTCCATCTCCAGCTCCATCTCCAGGTCTAGCTTTCGCTCCATCTCCAGCTCCATCTCCAGGTCTAGCGTTCGCTCCATCTCCAGCTCCAGGTCTAGCTTTCGCACCATCTCCAGCTCCATCTCCATGTCTAACTTTCGCTCCATCTCCAGCTCCCTCTCCAGGTCTAGTTTTGGCTCCATCTCCAGCTCCATCTCCAGGTCTAGCTTTCGCTCCATCTCCAGCGACATCTCCAGCTCTAGCTTTCGCTCCATCTACAGCTCCATCTCCAGCTCTAGCTTTTGCTCCATCTCCAGCTCCATCTCCAGATATAGCTTTTGCTCCATCACCAGCTCCATCTCCGGGTCTAGCTTTTGTTCCATCTCCAGCTAGCTTTCGCTCCATCTCCAGCTCCATCTCCAGATCTAGCTTTTGCTCCATCACGAGCTCCATCTCCGGGTCTAGCTTTTGTTCCATCTCCAGCTCCATCTCCAGGTCTAGCGTTTGCTCTATCTCCAGCTCCATCACCGGGTCTTTCTTTTGCTCCATCTCCAGCTCCATCTCCCCAGGTCTAGTTCTATTGCTCCATCTACAGCCTCCATCTCCAGGGTCTAGCTTTTGCTCCATCACCAGCTCCATCTCCAGGTCTAGCTTTCGCTCCATCTCCAGCTCCATCTCCAGGTCTAGCTTTCGCTCCATCTCCAGCTCCATCTCCAGGTCTAGCGTTCGCTCCATCTCCAGCTCCAGGTCTAGCTTTCGCACCATCTCCAGCTCCATCTCCAGGTCTAGCTTTCGCTCCATCTCCAGCTGCCTCTCCAGGTCTAGCTTTGGCTCCATCTCCAGCTCCATCTCCAGGTCTAGCTATTGCTCCATCTACAGCTCCATCTCCAGGTCTAGCTTTTGCTCCATCACCAGCTCCATCTCCAGGTCTGGCTTTCGCTCCATTTACAGCTCCATCTCCAGCTCTAGATTTTGCTCCATCTCCAGCTAGCTTTCGCTCCATCTCCAGCTCCATCTCCATCTCTAGCTTTCGCTCCATCTCCTGCTCTATCTCCATGTCTAGATTTTGTTCCATCTCCAGCTCCATCTCCAGGTCTAGCTTTTGCTCCATCTCCAGCTCCGTCTCCAAGACTAGCTTTTGCGCCATCTCCAGCACCATCTCCAGGTCTAGCTTTTGCTCCATCTCCAGCTCCATCTCCAGGTTCTATCTTTTGGCTCCTCTCCAGCTCCATCGGCCAGGTCTACCTTTTGCTCCATCTCAGCTCCATCGACCAGGTCTTGCTTTTGCTCCATCTCCAGCTCCATCGCCAGGTGGTAGCTTTAGCTCCATCTCCAGCTCCATCTCCCGGTCTAGCTCTCGTTCCTTGTCCAGCTCCATCACCCGGTCTAGCTCTCGCTCCATCTCCAGCTCCATCTCCAGGTCTAGATCTCGCTCCATCTCCAGCTCCATCTCCCAGTCTCTAGCTCTCGCTCCATCTCCAGCTCCATCTCCCGGTCCCCTATCTCTCGCTCCATCTCCAGCTCCATCTCCAGGTCTAGCTCCCGCTCCATCTCCACCTCCATCTCAGGAGGTCTAGCTTTCCCCCATCTCCAGGTCTAACATTCGCTCCATCTCCAGCTCCATCTCCAGGTCTAGCTTTCGCTCCATCTCCAGCTCCGTCTCCAGACTAGCTTTTGCTCGCATGCTCTCCAGCTCCATCTCCCGGTCTAGCTCTCTCTCGTTCCTGTCCAGCTCCATCACCGGTCTAGCTCTCGCTCCATTCTCCCAGCTCCATCTCCAGTCTAGATCACGCTCCATCTCCCAGCTCCATCTCCAGCTCTAGCTCTCGCTCCATCTCCAGCTCCATCTCCCGGTCTATCTCTCGCTCCATCTCCAGCTCCATCTCCAGGTCTAGCTCCTCGCTCCATCTCCACCTCCATCTCAGGGTCTAGCTTTCGCCCCTCTCCAGGTCTATACATTCGCTCCATCTCCAGCTCCATCTCCAGTTCCATCTCCTGCTCCATCTCCAGGTCTAACTCCTTCGGGCTCATCTCCAGCTCCATCGACCCGGTCTATCTCTCGCTCCATCTCCAGCTCCATCTCCCGGTCTAGCTCTCGCTCCATCTCCAGCTCCATCTCCAGGTCTAGATCTCGCTCCATCTCCAGCTCACATCTCCAGTTTCTTAGCTTTTGCTCCATCTCCAGCTCCATCGCCAGGTCTTGCTTTTGCTCTATCTCCAGATCCATCGCCAGTTCGTAGCTTTCGCTCCAACTCCAGCTCCAACGCAGTCCTTGCTTTTGCTCCATCTTCAGCTCAATCGCCCAGATCTAGCTTTAGCTCCAACTCCAGCTCCATCGCCAGGTTCTCGCTTTTTTGCCCTCCATCTCCACTCCATCGCCAGGTCTCGGCTTTTGCTCCATCTCCAGCTCCATCTCCAGTCTAGTTCGCGTTCCCGCAGCTCCGCCCGACTTATACAACAGCCACCCACAACTCATACCGCACCTCCCTTCCCCGATCCCCAAGCCCACAGCCCCAATCCATCTATTCCACTTCTTACGCCCATATCTCTATCAGTGTCTATCTGTGTCGCTCCTTCTCTACCACTAGCTCTCATTCTCACGGTCTAGCTCTCGCTCCATCTCCTGTCCATCTTCCAGGTCTGATCTCGCTCCATCACCTGCTCCATCTCCAGATCTAGCTCTCGTCCATTCCAGCTCCATCTCCCGGGTTCTATCTTCTCGCTCATCTCCAGCTCCATCTCCAGGTCTAGATTCGCTCCAATCTCCAGGAGCTCCTCCCATCTCTTAGCTATTGCTCCATCTCCTGCGGCATCCAGGTCTAGCTTTAGCTCCATTCCAGCTCCATCGATAGGTCTCGCTTTTGCTCCATCTCCAGCTGCTTCGGCAGGTCGAGCTTTTGCTCCGTTCCAGCTCCAGCTCAGGTCTAGCTCTCGCTCATTTCCATGCTCGATCTCCAGGTCTAGATCTAGCTCCATCTTCCAGGTCTAGCTGCGCTCGATCTCCTGCTCAATCTCCAGCTTGCTTTCGCTCCATCTCCAGCTCCTCTCCAGCTCTAGCTTTAGCCCCATCTCCAGCTCCATCTCCAGCCTCTAGCTTTAGTTTCCATCTCCAGCTCCTTCTTCAGCTCCAGCTTTAGCTCATTCCAGCACCATCTCCGAGCTCTAGCTTTCGCTTTCAAATTCCAGCTCCATCTCCAGGTCTAGTTTCGCTCCATCTCAGCTCCATCTCAAGATCTTGCTTTCGCTCCATCTCCAGCCCTCTCCCAGCTCTGGCTTTCGCTCCAGTCCATTCCAGCTCTAGCTTTCGCTCCATTCCTGCTCCATATCCGCTCTAGCTTTCGATCAATCTCCAGATCCATCTTCCAGCTCTAGCTTTCGATCCATCCCTCCAGCTCTAGCTTTCGCTCAATTTCCAGCTCCATCTCCAGTTCAGCCTTTCGCTCCATGCCCGTAGCACGCTCGATCTCCAGCTATATCTTTCGCTCCATCACAAGCTCTTCTCCCATGTCTAGCTTTTGCTCCATCTCCAGCTCATCTCCGGGTCTTGCTATTACTCCCATCTCCAGCTCCATTACAGCTCTAGCTTTTTGCTCCATCTCCTGCTCCATCTCTAGGTCTCGCTTTTGTCCATCTCAACTCCATCTCCAGCTCTGTATTGCTCCATTCTCCTGCTCCATTCCAGGTTCTTGCTTTTGCTCCGTCTCCAGCTCCCTCTCCAGGTCTAGCTTTTGCTCCGTCTCCAGTACCACCTCCCGGCCTAGCTTTTGCTCCATCTCCAGCTCATCGCCATATCTACGTTTGCTCCATCTCCGCTCCCATCGCCAGGTCTACCTTTGCTCATGTCCAGCTCCATCGCCAGATCTTGCTTTTGCTCCATCTCCAGCTCCATCGCCAGATCTAGCTTTAGCTCCAACTCCAGCTCCATCGCCAGGTCTCGGTTTTGCTCATCTCCTGCTCCATCGCCAGGGCTAGCCTTTCGCTCCATCTCGTGCCTCCATTCTCCAGGTCTAACTTCTCGCTCCATCGCCAGCTCCATCTCCCGGTCTATCTCTCGCTCCATCTGCCAGCTCCCCATCGCCAGGTTCTAGCTTTTGTCCATCTCCAGCTTCAATCGCCAGATCTAGCTTTAGCTCCAACTCCAGCTCCATCGCCAGGTCTCGCTTTTGCTCCATCGCCAGCTCCATCGCCAGGGTCTCGCTTTTGCTCCTCTCCAGCGTCCATCCTCCAGGTCTAGTTCGCGTTCCATCTCCAGCCCAACTCAGCTTATCTCTCGCTCAATCTCCAGCTCCATTCACGGGTCTATCTAATCGCTCCTTCTCCGCTCCGCTCACCCCGCGTTAGTTCGCTCATCTCCTGCTCCATTCCAGGTCTAGATCTCGCTCCATTCCGCTCCATCTCCAGATCTAGCTCTCGCTCCTTCTCCCGCTCCATCTCCCGGTCTATCTCTCGCTCCACTCCAGCTCCATCTCAGGTCTAGATCTCGCTCCATCTCCAGCTCCATCTCCATCTCTAGCTATTGTCATCTCCAGCTGCATCCAGGTTCTAGCTTTTTAGCTCCATTCCTGCTCCATCGCTAGGTCTCGCTTTTGCACATCTCCCGCTCCCATCGCCCCCAGTACGAGCTTTTGCTCCATATGTGTCCCAAGCTCTTCGTCCCTAGCCGTCTAGCATGACGCTAGCGCCATTCTCCAGCTCCATTCTCCCAGCTCCTAGCCCTCACCCGGCCTCCCCTAGCCTCTCGCCCCCCCATCCTCAAGGTCAGCTACTCGTTCGCTTTTCCAGCTCATTCCAGCCTCTAGCTTTGCTCCCACTCTCAGCCTCCCTCAGCTAGCTTTCGCCCCATCTCCCGCTCCATTCCAGGCTCCTAGCTCCTCCCCTAGCTCCATCTTCAGCTCCATCCGCCAGCACCCCAGCTTCTCGCTTCATCCTCCCAGCACCATCTTCCAGCTCTAGCCTTCGCTCCAATTCCAGCTCCGTCTCCGGGTCTTGTTTCGCTCATCCCAGCTCCAACTTCCAGCTCTTAGCTTTCGCTTCCATATCCAACCCCGTTCCAGTCTGGCTTTCCGCTCCAGCCATCTACAGCTCTTGCTTTCCGCTCCCGCTCCATATCCAGCTGCTTTCGCTCCATCTCCAGCTCTTAGTCTCGCTCCATCTCCAGCTCCATCTCCAGGTCTAGATCTCGTTCCACCTCCATCTCCATCACCCGGTCTAGCTCTCGCTCCATCTCCAGTTCCATCTCCAGGGTCTATGAGTCTCGCTCCATCTCAGCTCCATCTCCAGGTCTAGCTCTCGCTCCATCTCCAGCTCCATCTCCCCGTCTATCTCTCGCTCATCTCCAGCTCCATCTCCATGTCTAGCTGTCGCTCCGTTCTCTCCAGCTCCATCTCCAGGTCTAGCTCCCGCTCCATCTCCAGCTCCATCTCCAGGTCTAGCTTTCGCTCCATCTCCAGGTCTAACATTCGCTCCATCTCCAGCTCCATCTCCAGCTCCAGCTTTCGCTCCATCTCCAGCACCATCTCCAGCTCTAGCTTTCGCTCCAATTCCAGCTCCATCTCCAGGTCTAGTTTCGCTCCATCTCCAGCTCCAACTCCAGCTCTAGCTTTCGCTCCATCTCCAACCCCGTCTCCAGCTCTGGCTTTCGCTCCAGCTCCATCTACAGCTCTAGCTTTCGCTCCATCTCCAGCTCCATATCCAGCTCTAGCTTTCGATCAATCTCCAGCTCCATCTCCAGCTCTAGCTTTCGCTCCATCTCCAGCTCTAGCTCTCGCTCCATCTCCAGGTCTAGATCTCGTTCCATCTCCAGCTCCATCACCCGGTCTATCTCTCGCTCCATCTCCAGCTCCATCTCCAGGTCTAGCTTTCGCTCCATCTCCAGCTCCATCTCCAGGTCTAGCTTTCGCTCCATCTCCAGCTCCATCTCCAGCTCTAGCTTTCGCTCCATCTCCAGCTCCATCTCCAGCTCTAGCTTTCGCTCCATCACCAGCTCCATCTCCAGCTCTAGATTTTGCTCCATCTCCAGCTAGCTTTCGCTCCATCTCCAGCTCCATCTCCATCTCTAGCTTTTGCTCCATCTCCAGCTCCGTCTCCAAGACTAGCTTTTGCTCCATCTCCAGCTACATCTCCCGGTCTATCTCTCGTTCCATCTCCAGCTCCATCACCAGGTCTAGCTCTCGCTCCATCTGAAGCTCCATCTCCAGGTCTAGCTTTCGCTCCATCTCCAGCACCATCTCCAGCTCTAGCTTTCGCTCCATCACCAGCTCCATCTCCAGCTCTAGATTTTGCTCCATCTCCAGCTAGCTTTCGCTCCATATCCAGCTCCATCTCCAGGTCTAGCTTTTGCTCCATCACCAGCTCCATCTCCAGGTCTACTTTTGCCCCATCTCCAGCTCCATCTCCATGTCTAGATTTTGCTCCATCTCCAGCCCCATCTCCTGGTCTAGCTTTTTGCTCCATCTCCAGCTCCATCTCCATGTCTAGCTTTTGCTCCATCTACAGCTCCATCTCCAGGTCTAGCCATTGCTCCATCTCCAGCTCCATCTCCAGGTCTAGCTTTTGCTGCATTTCCAGCTACATCTCCAGGTCCAGCTTTTGCTCCATCTCCAGCATCATCTCCAGGTCTAGCTTTTGCTCCATCTCCAGCTCCTTCTCCAGGTCTAGCTTTTGCTCCATCTCCAGCTCCATCTCAACGTCTAGCTTTTACTCCATCTCCAGCTCCATCTCCATCTCTAGCTATTGCTCCATCTCCAGCTCCATCTCCAGGTCTAGGTTTTGCTCCGTCTCCAGCACCACCTCCGGGTCTAGCTTTTGCTCCATCTCCAGCTCCGTCTCCAAATCTAGCTTTTGCTCCATCTCCAGCTCCATCTCCAGAGTCTCGCGTTTGCTCCATCTCCAGCTCCATCTCGGAGTTCCATCTTTTGCTCCATCTCCAGCTCCATCGCCAGGTCTAAACTTTTGCTCCATCTCCAGCTCCATCGCCAGGTCTACCTTTTGCTCCACCTGCAGCTCCATCGCCAAGTCTTGCTCTCGCTCCATCTCCAGCTCCATCTCCAGGTCTAGCTATTGCTCCATCTCCAGCTCCATCTCCAGGTCTAGCTTTTGCTGCATCTCCAGCTCCATCTCCAGGTCTAGCTTTTGCTCCATCTCCTGCTCCATCTCCAGGTCTAGCTTTTGCTCCATCTCCAGCTCCATCTACAGTTCTAGCTTTTGCTCCATCTACAGCTCCATCTCCTGGTCTAGCTTTTGCACCATCTCCAGCTCCATCTCCAGGTCTAGCTTTTGCTCCATCTCCAGCACCATCTCCAGGTCTAGCTTTCGCTCCATCTCCAGCTCCATCTCCAGCTCTGGCTTACGCTCCAGCTCCATCTACAGCTCTAGCTTTCGCTCCATTTCCAGCTCCATATCCAGCTCTAGCTTTCGCTCCATCTCCAGCTCTAGCTTTCGCTCCATTTCCAGCTCCATCTCCAGGTCTTGGTTTTGCGCCATCTACAGCTCCATCTCCAGGTCTAGCTATTGCAACATCTGCAGCTCCATCTCCAGGTCTAGCTTTTGCTTCATCTCCAGCTACATCTCCTGCTCCAGTTTTCGCTCCATCTGCAGCTCCATCTCCACGTCTAGCTTTCGCTCCATCTCCAGCTCCATCTCCAGGTCAAGCTTTTGCTGCATTTCCAGCTACATCTCCAGGTCCAGCTTTTGCTCCATCTCCAGCACCATCTCCAGGTCTAGCTTTTGCTCCATCTCCAGCTCCTTCTCCAGGTCTAGCTTTTGCTCCATCTCCAGCTCCATCTCAACGTCTAGCTTTTACTCCATCTCCAGCTCCATCTCCATCTCTAGCTATTGCTCCATCTCCAGCTCCATCTCCAGGTCTAGGTTTTGCTCCGTCTCCAGCACCACCTCCGGGTCTAGCTTTTGCTCCATCGCCAGCTCCGTCTCCAAATCTAGCTTTTGCTCCATCTCCAGCTCCATGTCCAGGTCTCGCGTTTGCTCCATCTCCAGCTCCATCTCCAGTTCCATCTTTTGCTCCATCTCCAGCTCCATCGCCAGGTCTAACTTTTGCTCCATCTCCAGCTCCATCGCCAGGTCTACCTTTTGCTCCACCTGCAGCTCCATCGCCAAGTCTTGCTCTCGCTCCATCTCCAGCTCCATCTCCAGGTCTAGCTATTGCTCCATCTCCAGCTCCATCTCCAGGTCTAGCTTTTGCTGCATCCCCAGCTCCATCTCCAGGTCTAGCTTTTGCTTCATCTCCTGCTCCATCTCCAGGTCTAGCTTTTGCTCCATCTCCAGCTCCATCTACAGTTCTAGCTTTTGCTCCATCTACAGCTCCATCTCCTGGTCTAGCTTTTGCACCATCTCCAGCTCCATCTCCAGGTCTAGCTTTTGCTCCATCTCCAGCACCATCTCCAAGTCTAGCTTTCGCTCCATCTCCAGCTCCATCTCCAGCTCTGGCTTACGCTCCAGCTCCATCTACAGCTCTAACTATCGCTCCATTTCCAGCTCCATATCCAGCTCTAGCTTTCGCTCCATCTCCAGCTCTAGCTTTCGCTCCATTTCCAGCTCCATCTCCAGGTCTTGGTTTTGCGCCATCTACAGCTCCATCTCCAGGTCTAGCTATTGCAACATCTGCAGCTCCATCTCCAGGTCTAGCTTTTGCTTCATCTCCAGCTACATCTCCTGCTCCAGTTTTCGCTCCATCTGCAGCTCCATCTCCACGTCTAGCTTTCGCATCCATCTCCTGCTCCATCTCCTCTCCAGGTCTAGCTTTCGCTCCGTCTCCAGCTCCTTCTCCAGGTCTATCTTTTGCTCCATCTCCAGCTCCATCTCCACGTCTAGCTTTTACTCCATCTCCAGCTCCATCTCCAGCTCTAGCTATTGCTCCATCTCCAGCTCCATCTCCAGGTCTAGGTTTTGCTCCGTCTCCAGCACCACCTCCGGGTCTAGCTTTTGCTCCATCGCCAGCTCCGTCTCCAAGTCTAGCTTTTGCTCCATCTCCAGCTCCATGTCCAGGTCTCGCGTTTGCTCCATCTCCAGCTCCATCTCCAGTTCTATCTTTTGCTCCATCTCCAGCTCCATCGCCAGGTCTAACTTTTGCTCCATCTCCTGCTCCATCGCCAGGTCTACCTTTTGCTCCACCTGCAGCTCCATCGTCAAGTCTTGCTCTCGCTCCATCTCCAGCTCCATCTCCAGGTCTAGCTATTGCTCCATCTCCAGCTCCATCTCCAGGTCTAACATTCGCTCCATCTCCAGCTCCATCTCCAGGTCTAGCTTTCGCTCCATCTCCAGCTCCATCTCCAGGTCTAGCTTTCGCTCCATCTCCAGCTCCATCTCCAGCTCTAGCTTTCGCTCCATCTCCAGCTCCATCTCCATCTCTAGCTTTTGCTCCATCTCCAGCTCCGTCTCCAAGACTAGCTTTTGCTCCATCTCCAGCTACATCTCCCGGTCTATCTCTCGTTCCATCTCCAGCTCCATCACCCGGTCTAGCTCTCGCTCCATCTGCAGCTCCATCTCCAGGTCTAGCTTTCGCTCCATCTCCAGCACCATCTCCAGCTCTAGCTTTCGCTCCATCACCAGCTCCATCTCCAGCTCTAGATTTTGCTCCATCTCCAGATGGCTTTCGCTCCATATCCAGCTCCATCTCCAGGTCTAGCTTTTGCTCCATCACCAGCTCCATCTCCAGGTCTAGCTTTTGCCCCATCTCCAGCTCCATCTCCATGTCTAGATTTTGCTCCATCTCCAGCCCCATCTCCTGGTCTAGCTTTTGCTCCATCTCCAGCTCCATCTCCATGTCTAGCTTTTGCTCCATCTACAGCTCCATCTCCAGGTCTAGCCATTGCTCCATCTCCAGCTCCATCTCCAGGTCTAGCTTTTGCTGCATTTCCAGCTACATCTCCAGGTCCAGCTTTTGCTCCATCTCCAGCACCATCTCCAGGTCTAGCTTTTGCTCCATCTCCAGCTCCTTCTCCAGGTCTAGCTTTTGCTCCATCTCCAGCTCCATCTCAACGTCTAGCTTTTACTCCATCTCCAGCTCCATCTCCATCTCTAGCTATTGCTCCATCTCCAGCTCCATCTCCAGGTCTAGGTTTTGCTCCGTCTCCAGCACCACCTCCGGGTCTAGCTTTTGCTCCATCGCCAGCTCCGTCTCCAAGTCTAGCTTTTGCTCCATCTCCAGCTCCATGTCCAGGTCTCGCGTTTGCTCCATCTCCAGCTCCATCTCCAGTTCCATCTTTTGCTCCATCTCCAGCTCCATCGCCAGGTCTAACTTTTGCTCCATCTCCAGCTCCATCTCCAGGTCTAGCTATTGCTCCATCTCCAGCTCCATCTCCAGGTCTAGCTTTTGCTGCATCCCCAGGTCTAGCTTTCGCTCCATCTCCAGCACCATCTCCAGCTCTAGCTTTCGCTGCATCACCAGCTCCATCTCCAGGTCTAGCTTTTGCTCCATCTCCTGCTCCATCTCCAGGTCTAGCTTTTGCTCCATCTCCAGCTCCATCTACAGTTATAGCTTTTGCTCCATCTACAGCTCCCTCCTGGTCTAGCTTTTGCACCATCTCCAGCTCCATCTCCAGGTCTAGCTTTTGCTCCATCTCCAGCACCATCTCCAAGTCTAGCTTTCGCTCCATCTCCAGCTCCATCTCCAGCTCTGGCTTACGCTCCAGCTCCATCTACAGCTCTAACTTTCGCTCCATTTCCAGCTCCATATCCAGCTCTAGCTTTCGCTCCATCTCCAGCTCTAGCTTTCGCTCCATTTCCAGCTCCATCTCCAGGTCTTGCTTTTGCTCCATCTACAGCTCCATCTCCAGGTCTAGCTATTGCTACATCTGCAGCTCCATCTCCAGGTCTAGCTTTTGCTTCATCTCCAGCTACATCTCCTGCTCCAGTTTTCGCTCCATCTGCAGCTCCATCTCCACGTCTAGCTTTCGCTCCATCTCCAGCTCCATCTCCAGGTCTAGCTTTCGCTCCATCTCCAGCTCCATCTCCATGTCTAGCTTTTGCTCCATCTCCAGCTCCATCTCCAGGTCTTGCTTTTGCTCCATCTACAGCTCCATCTCCAGGTCTAGCCATTGCTCCATCTCCAGCTCCATCTCCAGGTCTAGCTTTTGCTGCATTTCCAGCTACATCTCCATGTCCAGCTTTTGCTCCATCTCCAGCACCATCTTCAGGTCTAGCTTTTGCTCCATCTCCAGCTCCTTCTCCAGGTCTAGCTTTTGCTCCATCTCCAGCTCCATCTCCACGTCTAGCTTTTACTCCATCTCCAGCTCCATCTCCAGCTCTAGCTATTGCTCCATCTCCAGCTCCATCTCCAGGTCTAGGTTTTGCTCCGTCTCCAGCACCACCTCCGGGTCTAGCTTTTGCTCCATCGCCAGCTCCGTCTCCAAGTCTAGCTTTTGCTCCATCTCCAGCTCCATGTCCAGGTCTCGCGTTTGCTCCATCTCCAGCTCCATCTCCAGTTCTATCTTTTGCTCCATCTCCAGCTCCATCGCCAGGTCTAACTTTTGCTCCATCTCCAGCTCCATCGCCAGGTCTACCTTTTGCTCCACCTGCAGCTCCATCGTCAAGTCTTGCTCTCGCTCCATCTCCAGCTCCATCTCCAGGTCTAGCTATTGCTCCATCTCCAGCTCCATCTCCAGGTCTAGCTTTTGCTGCATCTCCAGCTCCATCTCCAGGTCTAGCTTTTGCTCCATCTCCTGCTCCATCTCCAGGTCTAGCTTTTGCTCCATCTCCAGCACCATCTCCAGTTCTAGCTTTTGCTCCATCTACAGCTCCATCTCCTGGTCTAGCTTTTGCACCATCTCCAGCTCCATCTTCAGGTCTAGCTTTTGCTCCATCTGCAGCACCATCACCAGGTCTAGCTTTCGCTCCATCTCCAGCTCCATCTCCAGGTCTAGCTTTCGCTCCATCTCCAGCACCATCTCCAGCTCTAGCTTTCGCTCCATCTCCATCTCCATCTCCAGGTCTAGCTCTCGCTCCATTTCCAGCTCCATCTCCAGGTCTAGCTCTCGCTCCATCTCCAGCTCCATCTCCAGCTCTAGCTTTCGCTCCATCTCCAGCTACATCTCCAGCTCCAGCTTGCGCTCCATCTGCAGCTCCATCTCCAGCTCTAGCTTTCGCCCCATCTCCAGCTCCATCTCCAGGTCTAGCTTTCGCTCCATCTCCAGCTCCATCTCCAGCTCTGGCTTTCGCTCCATCTCCAGCTCCATCTCCAGCTCTGGCTTACGCTCCAGCTCCATCTACAGCTCTACCTTTCGCTCCATTTCCAGCTCCATATCCAGCTCTAGCTTTCGCTCCATCTCAAGCTCTAGCTTTCGCTCCATTTCCAGCTCCATCTCCAGGTATTGCTTTTGCTCCATCTACAGCTCCATCTCCAGGTCTAGCTATTGCTACATCTGCAGCTCCATCTCCAGGTCTAGCTTTTGCTTCATCTCCAGCTACATCTCCTGCTCCAGCTTTCGCTCCATCTGCAGCTCCATCTCCACGTCTAGCTTTCGCTCCATCTCCAGCTCCATCTCCAGGTCTAGCTTTCGCTCCATCTCCAGCTCCATCTCCAGCTCTAGCTTTCGCTCCATCTCCAGGTCCATCTCCTGCTCTGGCTTTCGCTCCATTTCCAGTTCCATCTCCAGCTCTGGCTTACGCTCCAGCTCCATCTGACAGCTCTAGCTTTCGCTCCATTTCCAGCTCCATATCCAGCTCTAGCTTTCGCTCCATCTCCAGCTCTAGCTTTCGCTCCATTTCCAGCTCCATCTCCAGCTCTAGCTTTCGCTCCATCTACAGCTCGATCTCCAGCTCTAGCTTTCGCTCCATCACCAGCTCCATCTCCAGCTCTAGATTTTGTTCCATCTCCAGCTAGCTTTCGCTCCATATCCAGCTCCATCTCAGGCTCTAGCTTTTGCTCCATCTCCAGCTCCATCTCCAGGTCTAGCTTTTGCTCCATCACCAGCTCCATCTCCAGGTCTAGCTATTGCCCCATTTCCAGCTCCATCTCCATGTCTAGATTTTGCTCCATCTCCGGTTCTAGGTTTTGCTCCGTCTCCAGCACCACCTCCGGGTCTAGCTTTTGCTCCATCGCCAGCTCCGTCTCCAAGTCTAGCTTTTGCTCCATCTCCAGCTCCATGTCCAGGTCTCGCGTTTGCTCCATCTCCAGCTCCATCTCCAGTTCTATCTTTTGCTCCATCTCCAGCTCCATCGCCAGGTCTAACTTTTGCTCCATCTCCTGCTCCATCGCCAGGTCTACCTTTTGCTCCACCTGCAGCTCCATCGTCAAGTCTTGCTCTCGCTCCATCTCCAGCTCCATCTCCAGTCTAGCTATTGCTCCATCTCCAGCTCCATCTCCAGGTCTAAACATTCGCTCCATCTCCCAGCTCCATCTCCAGATCTAGCTTTCGCTCCATCTCCAGCTCCTTCAAATTCTCAGGTCCTAGCTTTCGCTCCCATCTCCAGCTCCATCTCCAGCTCTAGCTTTTCGCTCCATCTCCAGCTCCATCTCCATCTCTAGCTTTTTGCTCCCATCTCCAGCTCCGTCTCCAAGACTAGCTTTTGCTCCATCTCCAGCTACATCTCCCGGTCTATCTCTCGTTCCATCTCCAGCTCCATCACCCGGTCTAGCTCTCGCTCCAATCTGCAGCTCCATCTCACAGGTCTAGCTTTCGCTCCATCTCCAGCACACCATCTCCAGCTCTCTAGCTTTCGCTCCATCACCAGCTCCATCTCCAGCTCTAGATTTTGCTCCATCTCCAGCTAGCTTTCGCTCCATATCCAGCTCCATCTCCAGGTCTAGCTTTTGCTCCATCACCAGCTCCATCTCCAGGTCTACTTTTGCCCCATCTCCAGCTCCATCTCCATGTCTAGATTTTGCTCCATCTCCAGCCCCATCTCCTGGGGTCTGCTTTTGTTCCATCTCCAGCTCCATCTCCAGGTCTTGCTTTTGCTCCATCTACAGCTCCATCTCCAGGTCTAGCCATTGCTCCATCTCCAGCTCCATCTCCAGGTCAAGTGAGGAGAATTTTGCTGCATTTTCCAGCTACATCTCCAGGTATCCAGCTTTTTGCTCCATCAACAGCACCATGGCTACCAGGTCTAGCTTTTGCTCCATCTCCAGATCCTTCTCCAGGTCTAAGCTTTTGCTCCCATTCTCCAGCTCCATCTCAACGTCTAGCTTTTACTCCATCTCCAGCTCCATCTCCATCTCTAGCTATTGCTCCATCTCCAGTCCATCTCCAGGTCTAGGTTTTGCTTCCGTCTCCAGCACCACCTCCGGGTCGCTTTTGCTCCATCGCCAGCTCCGTCTCCCAAGTCTAGCTTTTGCTCCATCTCCAGCTCCATGTCCAGGTCCTCGCGTTTGCTCCATCTCCAGATCTCCATCTCCATTCCATCTTTTGCTCCATCTCCAGCTCCATCGCCCAGGTCTAACTTTTGCTCCATCTCCAGCTCCATCTCCAGGTCTAGCTATTGCTCCATCTCCAGCTCCAACTCCAGGTCTATCTTTTGCTGCATCCCCAGGTCTAGCTTTCGCTCCTCTCCAGCACCATCTCCCAGCTCTAGCTTCGCTGCATCACCAGCTCCATCTCCAGGTCTAGCTTTTGCTCCATCTCCAGCTCCATCTCCAGGTCTAGCTCTTGCTCCATCTCCAGCTCCATCTACAGTTATAGCTTTTGCTCCATCTACAGCCTCCCTCCTGGTCTAGCTTTTTGCAAAACCATCTCCAGCTCCATCTCCAGGTCTAGCTTTTTTGCTCCATCTCCAGCACCATCTCCAAGTCCTAGCTCTCAGCTCCATCTCCAGCTCCATCTCCAGGTCTAGCTATTGCTCCATCTCCAGCTCCATCTCCAGGTCTAACATTCGACTCCATCTCTCCATCTCCAGGTCTTGCTTTCGCCTCCCTCTCTCCATCTCCAGGTCTAGCTTTCGCTCCATCTCCAGCTCCCTCCCAGCTCCATCTCCAGCTCCCATCTCCAGCCTAGCTTTCGCTCCATCTCCAGCTCCATCTCCATCTCTAGCTTTTGCTCCTTCCCTCCACTCCGTCTCCAAGTAGTTTTGCTCCATCTCCAGCTACATCTCCCGGTCTATCTCTCGTTCCATCTCCAGCTCCATCACCCGGTCTAGCTCTCGCTCCATCTCCAGCTCCATCTCCAGGTCTAGCTTTCGCTCCATCTCCAGCTAACCATCTCCAGCTCTAGCTTTCGCTCCATCACCAGCTCCATCTCCAGCTCTAGATTTTTGCTCCATCTCCAGATGGCTTCGATCCATATCCAGCTCCATCTCCAGGTCTAGCTTTTGCTCCATCCACCAGCTCCAACTCACCAGGTCTACTTTTGCCCATCTCCAGCTCCATCTCCATGTCTAGATTTTGCTCCATCTCCAGCCCCATCTCCTTGTCTAGCTTTTGCTCCATCTCCAGCTCCATCTCCAGGTCTAGCTTTTGCTCCATCTACAGCTCCATCTCCAGGTCTAGCCATTGCTCCATCTCCAGCTCATCTCCAGGTCAAGCTTTTGCTGCATTCCAGCTACATCTCCAGGTCTAGCTTTTGCTCCATCTCCAGCACCATCTCCAGGTCAAGCTTTTGCTCCATCTCCAGCTCCTTCTCCAGGTCTAGCTTTTGCTCCATCTCCACTCCTCATCTCAACGTCTGGGGGGAGCTAGCATGAGGGGGGGATGTAGAAGTTTACTCCATCTTCCAGCTGTCCATCTCCATCTTAGCTAGCTATTCTCCATCTCCAGCTCCATCTCCAGGTCTATGTTTTGCTCCGTCTCCAGCACCACCTCCGGGTCCTAGCTTTTGCTCCATCGCCAGCTCCGGTCCTCCAAGTCTAGCTTTGCTCCATCTACAGCTCCATCTCCAGGTCTAGCACATTGCTCAATCATATCCAGCTTCCATCTCCAGGTCAAGCATTTTTGGCTGCATTTCCAGCTATGAGAATCGCCAGTTCCCTCTTTGCTCCATCTCCAGCCCATCGCCAGGTCTAACTTTTGCTCCATCTCCAGGTCAAGCTATGCACCAACTCCAGCTCCATCTCTCAGCTCTGGCTTACTCTCCAGCTCCATCTACAGCTCTAACTTTCTCTCCATATCCAGCTCCATATCCAGCTCAAGCATTCGCTCCATCTGCAGCTCAAGATTTCGCTCCATATCCAGGCTCCATCTCCTGCTTGCTTTTGCTCCACTACAGCTCACATATCCATGTCCTAGCTATTGCTACATCTGGCAGCTCCCATCTCCAGTTCTAGCTTTTGCTTCATCTCCAGCTACATCTCCTTCTCCAGTTTTTCGCTCCATCTGCAGCTCCTCTCCACGTCCTAGCTTTTCCTCCCATCTCCAGCTCCATCTCCAGGTCTAGCTTCCGCTCCGTCCTCCAGCCCATCTCCATGTCTAGCTATTGCTCCATCCCAGCTCCATCTCCAGTCATGCCATTTGCTCCATCTTCAGCCTCCACTCCAGGTCCTTAGCCATTGCTCCAATCTCCCAGCTCCAACTCAGTTCCTAGCTTTTTGCTGGCATTTCCAGCTACATCACCATGTCCCAGCTTTGGCTCCATCTCCAGCACCATCATTCAGGTCTAGCTTTTGCTCCATCTCCAGGGTCCTTCTCCAGGTCTATCTTTTTGCTCCATCTCAGCCTCCATTCCGGTCTAGCTATTGCTCCATCTCCAGCTCCATCTCCCCAGCTCTGGCTTAAGCTCCAGCTACCATCTACAGCTCCCTACTTTCGCTCCATTTCCAGCTCCATAAACCAGCTCCTGAGCTTTTCGCTCCACTGCAGCTACTAGCTTTTCGCTCCATTTCCAGCTCCATCGCCAGGTCCCTTGCTTTTGCTCCATGCTACAGCTCCATATCCAGGTCTACTATTGCGTACATCTGCAGCTCCATCTCCAGGTCTAGCTTTTTTGCTTCATCTCCAGCGACATCTCCTGCTCCAGTTTTAGCACACATCTGCAGCTCCATCCCACGTCTAGCTTTCGCTCCATCTCCAGCTCCATCTCCAGGTCTAGCTTTCGCTCCGTCCTCCAGCTCCATCTCCATGTCTAGCATTTTGCTCCATCTCCAGCTCCATCTCCAGTCCCCACCCCACCACTTGCTGTTTTGCTCCATCAACAGCACCATTCTCCAGGTCTAGCCATTGCTCCATCTCGCAGCTCCATCTCCAGGGTCTAGCTTTTTTGCTGCATTTCCAGCTACATCCCCATGTCCAGCTTTTGCTCCATCTCCAGCACCAACTTCAGGTCTAGCTTTTTCTCCCTCTCCAGCCTCCTCTCAGGTCTATCTTTGACTCCATCTCCCAGCTCCATCTCCACGTCTAGCTTTTTACTCCATCTCCAGCTCCATCTCCAGCTCCTAGCTATTGCTCCAACTTCCCATCTGCCATCTCCAGTCTATGTTTTGCTCCTCTCCAGCACCACCTTCCGGGACAGCTTTGCTCCATCGCCAGCTCCGTCCTCCCAAGTCTGACTTTTGCTCCCATCTCCAGCTCCATGTACAGGTCTCGCTTTGCTCCATCTCCAGCTCCATCTCCAGTTCTATCATTTGCTCCCATCTCCAGCTCCATCTGCCAGGGTCAAACTTTTGCTCCACTCCAGCTCCATCGCCAGGTCTACATTTTGCTCCACCTGCAGCTCCATCGTCAGGATCTTGCTCTCAGCTTCCATCTCCAGCTCCATCTCCAATGTCTAGCTATGCTCCATCTCCTTCTCCATCTCCACGTCTAAGCTTTTACTCCATCTCCCACTCCATCACCAGCTTCTAGCTTATTGCTCCTTCTCCAGCTTCCCATCTCCAGGTCAAGGATTTTTCTCCGTCCCCTCCAGCACCCACCTCCGGGTCTAGCTTCTTTTGCTCCATCGCCAGCTCCGTCTCCAAGTCCTAGCTTTTGCTCCATCCCACCTCCATGTCCAGGTCACGCGTTTGCTCCACCCAGCTCCATCTCCAGTTCTATCTTTTTTGCTCCATCTCCAGATTCCATCGGCCAGGTCCCCTAAACTTTTGCTCCATCTCCAGCTCCATCGCCAGGTCTACCTTTTTTGCTCCACCTGCAGCTCCATCGTCAGGTCCTTGCTTCTCGCTCCATCTCCTGCTCCATCTCCAGGCCCTAGCTATTGTCCATCTCCATCTCCATCTCCAGGTCTAGCTAGTGCTGCATCTCCAGCTCCATCTCCAGGTCTAGCTTTTGCTCCCATCTCCTGCTCCCATCTCCAGGTCTAGCTTTTTGCTCCAACTCCAGCACCATCTCCAGTTCTATCTTTTGCTCCATCTACATCTCCCATCTCCTGGTCTAGCTTTTGCACCTCTCCCAGCTCCTATCTTCAGGTCTAGTTTTATTGCTCCATCTGCAAGCACCATCACCAGGTCTAGCATTCGCTCCATCTCCAGCTCCATCACCAGGTCTAGCTGTACGCTCCAACTCCCAGCACCATCCTCCAGCTCTAGCTTTCGCTCCATCTCCAGCTCCAATCTCCAGGTCCTAAGCTCTCGCTCCATTTCCAGCTCCATCTCCAGGACTAGCTCTCGCCCATCTCCATCTCCAACTCCAGCGTTCTAGCTTTCGCTCCATCTCCACAACATCTCCAGCTCCAGCTTGCGCTCCATCTCAGCTCCATCTCCACTCTAGCTTTCTGCCCCATCTCCAGCTCCATCTCCAGGTCCCTAGCTTTCGCTCCATCTCCAGCTCCATCACCAAGCTCTGCTTTTCGCTCCATCTCCAGATCCATCTCCAGCTCTGGCTTACGAGCTCCATCCTCCATCTACAGCTCTCCTTTCGCTCCATTTCCCAGCTCCAATCCAGCTCTAGCTTTTCGCTCCATTCTCAAGCTCTACTTTCGCTCCATTTCCAGCTCCATCCTCCAGGTATTGCTTTTGCTCCATCCTACAGCTCCATCTCCATGTCTACGCCTATTTGCTACATCTGCAGCTTCCATCTCCAAGGTCTAGCTTTTGTCTTCAACTCCAGCTACATATCTCCTGCTCCACTTCCCTCCATCTGAGCTCCATCTCCACGTCTAGCTTTCTCGCCCATCTCCATCTCCATCTCCAGGTCCTAGCTTTCGCTCCATCTCCAGCTCCATCTCCAGCTCTAGCTTTCGCTCCAAGCTCTCCACGTCCATCTCCTGCTTCTGGCTTTCGCTCCATTTCCAGTTCCATCTCCAGCTCTGGCTTACGCTCCAGCTCTCCATCTGCAGCTCTAGCTTTCGCTCCATCTCCAGCTCCATCTCCAGCTCTAGCTTTCGCTCCATCTCCAGCTCTAGCTTTCGCTCCATTTCCAGCTCCATCTCCAGCTCTATCTTTCGCTCCATCTACAGCTCGATCTCCAGCTCTAGCTTTCGCTCCATCACCAGCTCCATCTCCAGCTCTAGATTTTGTTCCATCTCCAGCTAGCTTTCGCTCCATATCCAGCTCCATCTCCAGCTCTAGCTTTTGCTCCATCTCCAGCTCCATCTCCAGGTCTAGCTTTTGCTCCATCACCAGCTCCATCTCCAGGTCTAGCTATTGCCCCATTTCCAGCTCCATCTCCATGTCTAGATTTTGCTCCATCTCCGGTTCTAGCTTTTGCTCCATCTCCAGCTCCATCTCCATGTGTAGCTTTTGCTCCATCTCCAGCTCCATCTCCAGGTCTTGCTTTTGCTCCATCTACAGCTCCATCTCCAGGTCTAGCTATTGCTCCATCTCCAGCTCCATCTCCAGGTCTAGCTTTTGCTACATCTCCAGCTCCCTCTCCAGGTCTAGCTTTTGCTCCATCTCCAGCTCCATCTCCAGGTCTAGCTTTCGCTCCATCTCCAGCTCCATCTCCAGCTCTAGATTTCGCTCCATCTACAGCTCCATCTTCAGATCTAGCTTTCGCTCCATCACCAGCTCCATTTCCAGCTCTAGATTTTGCTCCATCTCCCCAGCTAGCTTTTCGTTCATCTCCAGAGCTCCATCTCGCAGCTCTAGCTTTTGCTATTCCATCTCCACTCCATCTTCCAGGTCTAGCTTGTTGCTCCCCCCCCCATCACCAGCTCCATCTCCGGGTATTGCTTTTGCTCCATCTGCAGCTCCATCTCCAGGTCTAGCTTTTGCTGCATCTCGAGCTACATCTCCAGGGCTAGCTTTGCTTCCATCTCCAGCACCATCTCCAGGTCTAACTTTTGCTCCATCTCCAGCTCCTTCTCCAGGTAGGTTAGCTTTTGCCGCTCTAGCTCCATCTCTCCGGGACTTGCTTTCGCTCCATCACCAGCAAACTCCATTCTCCAGCTCTAGATTTTTGCTAGGGGGGGGGGGGGGGGGGGGGGGGGGGGGGGGGGGGGGGGGGGGGGGGGGAGGGGGGGGGGGGGGGGCATCTCCAGCTAGCTTTCGCTCCATCTCCAGCTCAATTCTCCATCTCTAGCTTTTGCTCACCATCTCCAGCTCCGGCTCCACACTAGCTTTTTGCCCATCTCCAGCTACATCTCCCGGAGGTCTATCTCTCGTTCCATCTCCAGCTCCATCACCCGGTCTAGCTCTCGCTCATCTGCAGCTCCATCTCCAGGTCTAGCTTTCGCTCCATCTCCAGCACCATCTCCAGCTCTAGCTTCGCTCCATCACCAGCTCCATCTCCAACTCTAGATTTTGCTCCATCCCCTCTCCAGATGGCTTTCGATCCATATCCAGCTCCATCTCCAGGTCTAGCTTTTGCTCCATCACCAGCTCCATCTCCAGGTCTACTTTGCCCCATCTCCAGCTCCATCTCCATGTCTAGATTTTGCTCCATCTCCAGCCCCATCTCCTGGTCTAGCTTTTGCTCCATCTCCAGCTCCATCTCCATGTCTAGCTTTTTTTGCTCCATCTACAGCTCCATCTCCAGGTCCTAGCCATTGCTCCATCTCCAGCTCCATCTCCAGGTCAAAGCTTTTGCTGCATTTCCAGCTACATCTCCAGGTCCACTTTTGCTACCATCTCCAGCACCATCTCCAGGTCTAGCTTTTGCTCCATCTCCAGCTTCCTTTCTCCAGGTCTAGCTTTTGCTCCATCTCCAGCTCCATCTTCCAGGTCTAGCTTTTGCCTCCATCTCCAGCTCCATCTCCATATCTAGCTAATTGCTCCATCTCCAGCTCCCATCTCCAGGTCTAGGTTTAGCTCCGTCTCCAGAAACCACCTCCGGGTCTAAAGCTTTTGCTCCATCGCCAAGCTCCGTCTCCAAGTCTTAAATCTAGCTTTTGCTCCATCTCCAGCTCCAATGTCCAGTCTCGCGTTTGCTCCCATCTCCAGCTCCTCCATCTCCAGTTCCATCTTTTGCTCCATCTCCAGCTCCATCGCCAGGTCTAACTTTTGCTCCATCTCCCACTCCATCGCCAGGTCTACCTTTTGCTCTCCACTGCAGCTCCATCGGCAAAGTCTTGCTCCTCGCTCCATCTCCACGTTCCATCTCCCAGTCTAGCTATTGCTCCATCTCCAGCTCCATCCCAGTCTATCTTTTGCTGCATCCCCAGCTCCATCTCCAGGTCCTAGCTTTTGCTCCCCCCCCCCAAAATCTCCTGCTCCATCTCCAGGTCTAGCTTTTGCTCCATCTCCATCTACAATTATAGCTTTTGCTCCATCTACAGCTCCATCTCCTGGTCTAGCTTTTGCACCATCTCCAGCTCCCATCTCCAGGTCTAGCTTTTGCTCCATCTCCAGCACCATCTCCAATCTAGCTTTCGCTCCATCTCCAGCTCCATCTCCAGCTCTGGCTTACGCTCCAGCTCCATCTACACTCTAACTTTCGCTCCATTTCCAGCTCATATCCAGCTGTCTAGCTTTCGCTCCATCTGCAGCTCTAGCTTTCGCTCCATTTCCAGCTCCATCTCCAGGTCTTGTTTGCTTGTGCTCCATCTACAGCTCCATCTCCAGGTCTAGCTATTGCTACATCACAGGCAGCTCCATCTCCAGTCTAGCTTTTGCTTCATCTCCAGACTACATCTCCTGCTCCAGGTTTCGCTCCATCTCGCAGCTCCTTCTCCACGTCTAGCTTTCGCTCCAATCTCCAGCTCCATCTCCAGGTCTAGCTTTCGCTCCGTCTCCAGCTCCATCTCCATGTCTAGCTTTTGCGCCATTCTCACAGCTCCATCTCCAGGTCTTGCTTTTGCTCCATCTACAGCTACATCTCCAGGTCTAGCCATTGCTCCATCTCAACAGCTCCATCTCCAGGTCTAGCTATTTGCTGCATTTCAGCTACATCTCCATGTCCAGGCTTTTGCTCCATCTCCAGCACCATCTTCAGCGTCTAGATTTTCGCTCCTTCTCCAGCTCCTTTCTCCAGGTGTATCTTTTGCTCCATCTCCAGCTCCATCTCCACGTACTAGCTTTTATCATCTCCAGCTCCATCTCCAGCTCTACGCTTATTGCTCATCTCCTAGCTCCCATCTCCAGGTCTAGGTTTTGCTCCGTTTCTCCAGCACCACCTCCGGGTGTCTAGCTTTTTGCTCCATCGCCAGCTCCGGTCTCAAGTCTAGCTTTTGCTCCATCTCCAGCTCCATCGTCCAGGTCTCGCGTTTGCTCCATTCCTGCTCCTTCTCCAGTTTATCTTTTGCTCCATCTCCAGCTCCATCGCCAGGTTTCTAACTTTTGCTCCCATCTACTGCGCCCATCGCCAGGTCTACCTTTTGCTCACCTGCAGCGCCATCGTCAAGTCTTGCTCTCGCTCAATCTCCCAGCTTCCATCTCGCTCCAGGTCTTGACTATTGCTCCATCTCCAGTCATCTCCAGTCTAGCTTGTGCTGCATTCTCCAGCTCCATTCCAGGTCTAGCTTTTGCTCCATCTCCTGCTCATCTCCAGGTCATTGCTTTTTGCTCCATCTCCAGCACCATCTCCAGTTCTAGCTTTTGCTCCATTTACAGCTCCATCTTCTGGTCTAGACTTTTTGCACCATCTCCAGCCTCCATCTTCAGGTCTAGCTTTTGCTCCTATCTGCAGCCACCAGCACAAGGTCTAGCTTTCCGCTCCATCTACAGCTCCATCTCCAGGTCTAGCTTTCGCTCCATCTCCAGCACCATCTCCAGCTCTAGCTTTCGCTCCATCTCCATCTCCATCTCCAGGTCTAGCTCTCGCTCCATTTCCAGCTCCATCTCCAGGTCTAGCTCTCGCTCAAATCTCCAGCTCCATCTCCAGCTCTAGCTTTCGCTCCATCTCAGCTACATCTCCTGCTCCAGCTTGCGCTACACTGCAGCTCCATCTCCAGCTCTAGCTTTCGCCCCATCTCGCTCCATCTCCAGGTTAGCTTTCGCTCCATCTCCAGTCCATCTCCAGCTCTGGCTTTCGCCTCCATTCTCAGCTCAATCTCCGAGCTCTGGCTTCAGCTCCAGGTCCATCTACAGCTCTACCTTTCCTCATTTCCAGCTCCATATCAGCTCTAGCTTTCGCTCCAATCTCAAGCTCTAGCTTTCGCTCCATTTCCAGCCTCCATCTCCAGGTATTGTTTTGCTCCATCTACAGCTCCATCTCCAGGTCTTAGCTATTGCTAACCATCTGCAGCTCCATCTCCAGGTCTAGCGTTTGCTTCATCTCCAGCTACATCTCCTGCTCCAGCTTTCGCTCCATCTGCAGTCTCCATCTCACGTCTAGCTTTCGCTCCATCTCCGCTCCAATCTCCAGGTCTAGCTTTCGCTCATCTCCTGCTCCTCTCCAGCTCTAGCTTTACGGCTCCATCTCCAGGTCCATCTCCTGCTCTGGCTTTCGACTCCATTTCCAGTTCCATCTCAGCTCTGGCTTACGCTCCAGCTCCATCTGCAGCTCTAGCTTTCGCTCATTTCCAGCTCCATAATCCAGCTCTAGCTTTTCGCTCCATCTCCAGCTCTAGCTTTCGCTCCATTTCCAGCTCCATCTCCAGCTCTAGCTTTCGCTCCATCTACAGCTCGATCTCCAGCTCTAGCTTTCGCTCATATCACAGCTCCAATCTCCAGCTCTAGATTTTGTTCCATCTCCAGCTAGCTTTCGCTCCATATCTAGCTCCATCTCCAGCTCTAGCTTTTGCTCCATCACCAGCTCCATCTCCAGGTCTAGCTATTGCCCATTTCCAGCTCCATCTCCATGTCTAGATTTTGCTCCATCTCTCGGTACTAGCTTTTGCTCCATCTCCAGCTCCATCTCCATGTGTAGCTTTGCTCCATCTTCCAGCTCCATCTCCTGGTCTTGCTTTGGCTCCATTACAGCTACCATCTCCAGGTCTGGCTATTTGCTCCATCTTCAGCTCCATTCCAGGTCTAGACTTTAGCTACATCTCCAGCTCCCTCTCCAGGTCTAGCTTTGCTCCATCTCAGTCCATTCTCCAGGTCTAGCCTTCGACTCCATCTCCGCTCCATCTCCAGCTTATAGATTTCGCTCGATCTACAGCCCCATCTTCAGATCTAGCTTTCGCTCCATCAGCAGCTCCATTTCCAGCTCTAGATTTTGCTCCATTTCAGCTAGCTTTCGTCCATCTCCAGCTCCATCTCAGCTCTAGCTTGTTGCTCCATCTCCAGCTCCATTCAGGTCTAGCTTTTGCTCCATCACAGGTCCATCTCCGGGTTTGCTTTTGCTCCATCTGCCGCTCCATCTCAGGTCTAGCTTTTGCTGCATCTCGAGACTACAATCTCCAGGGCTAGCTTTTGCTCATCTCCAGCACCATCTCCAGGTCTAACTTTGCTCCATCTCCAGCTCCTTCTCCAGGTATAGCTTTTGCGCCATCTCTAGCTCCATCTCCGGGTCTTGCTTTTCCTCCATCTCCAGCTCCATCTCCAGCTCTAGCTTTTGCTCCATCTCCAGCTCCATTCCAGGTCTAGCTTTCTTTTGCTCCATCCCACGCTCCATCTCCAGACTCTCACTATTGCTCCTCGCCAGGGTCTTGTTTTGCTTCCATCTCCAGCTCCATCGCCAGATCTAGCTTTAGCTCCAACTCCACCTCCATCGCCAGGTCTCGCTTTTGCTCCATCTCCAGCTCCATCGCCATGTCTCGCTTTTGCTCCAGATCTACAGATCATCTCAGGTCCAAGCTCTCGCTCCATTCTCCAGCTCCATCTCAGGGTCTAAGCTCTAGTTCATCTCCATGCTCCATCCACAGATCTATCTTCGCTCCATCTCCAGCTCCATCTCCGGTTATCTTCGCTCCATCTCCAGCTCCTCATCTCCAGTTCTCGACCTTTGCTCCATCTCTAGCTCCATCTCCAGATCTAGCTCTCGCATCCATCTCCAGGCCCCATCTCCCGATCTATCTTCGCTCCAATTCCAGCTCCATCTCCAGGTTTAGCTCTCGCTCCATCTCAGCTCATCTCCATGTCTAGCTATTGCTCCATCTCCAGTCCATCTCCGGTCCTAGCTTTTGCTGCATCTCCAGTCCATCTCCAGTCTAGCTTTTGCTCCATCTCCAGCACATCTCAGGTCTAGCTTTTGCTCCAATGTCCAGCTCCATCTCCAGGTTAGTTTTTTGCTCCATCACCAGCTCATCTCCGGGTCTAGCTTTTTGCTCCATCATCCATCTCCCATCGCCAGGTCTAGCTTTTGCTCGTCTACCAGCCTCCGTCCCGGGTTTAGCTTTTGCTCCATCTCCAGCACCATCTCCAGGTCTAGCTTTTGCTCCATCTCCAGACTCCATCTCGGGTCTAGCGTTTGCTCCATCTCAGCTCCATCTCCGGTTAGCTTTTGCTCAGTCTCCAGCTCCATCTCCAGGTCTTGCTGTGCTCCCGTTCCAGAGCTCCATCTCCAGGTCTAGCTATTTGCTCCATCTCCAGTTAGATCTCCAGTTCTGCTTTGCTGCATCTCCAGGCTACATCTCCAGGTCTAGCTTTGTCCATCTCCAGAGCTCCATCTCCAGGTCTAGTTTTGCTTCCTATTCACCAGCTCCTCTCAGCTCTAGCTATTGATCCATCTCTGACTCCATCTCCAGGTCTAGCTTTGTCCATCTTCAGCTCCATCTCCAGGTCTAGCTTTTGCTCCGTCTCCTAACAACCATTAGGGTCTAGCTTTTGCTTATCTCCGGCTTCCTTCGCCAGGTCTATTTTTGCTCCCTCTCCAGCTCCATCGCCAGGTCTAACTGTTAGCTCCAACTCCAGCTCCATCTCCAGCTCTAGATTTTGTTCCATCTCCAGCTAGCTTTCGCTCCATATCCAGCTCCATCTCCAGCTCTAGCTTTTTGCTCCCATCTCAGCTCCATCTCAGTTTAGCTTTTGCTCCATCACCAGCTCCCATCTCCAGGTCTAGCTATTGCCGCATTTCAGCTCATTCCCATGTCTGATTTTTGCTCCATCTCGGTTTCTAGCTTTTGCTCCGATCTCCAGCTCCATCTCCATGTGTAGCTTTTGCTCCATCTTCCAGCTCCATCTCCAGGTCTTGCTTTTGCTCCAATCTACAGCTCCATCTCCAGGTCTGGCTATTGCTCATCTCCAGTCCATCTCCAGGTCTAGCTTTTGCTAAATCTCCAGCTCCCCTCTCCAGGTCTAGCTTTTGCTCCATCTCCAGCTCCAGATCTCCGGTCTAGGCTTTCGCTTCATCTCCAGCTCCTCTCCAGCTTAGTTTTCGCTCGATCTACAGCCCATTTCAGATTAGCTTTCGTCCTGATCACCAGCTCCATTTTCACAGTCTAGATATTTGCTCCATCTCAGCTAGCTTTTCGTTGACATCTCGCCTAGACAGCTCAATCTCCAGCTCTAGCTTTGGCTCCATCTCCAGCTCCATCTCCAGGTCTAGCTTTTGCTCCATCACCAGCTCCATCTCCGGGTATTGCTTTTGCTCCATCTGCAGCTCCATCTCCAGGTCTAGCTTTTGCTGCATCTCGAGCTACATCTCCAGGGATAGCTTTTGCTCCATCTCCAGCACCATCTCCAGGTCTAGCTTTTGCTCCATCTCCAGCTCCTTCTCCAGGTATAGCTTTTGCGCCATCTCTAGCTCCATCTCCGGGTCTTGCTTTTCCTCCATCTCCAGCTCCATCTCCAGCTCTAGCTTTTGCTCCATCTCCAGCTCCATCTCCAGGTCTAGCTTTTGCTCCATCCCCAGCTCCATCTCCAGCTCTAACTATTGCTCCATCGCCAGGTCTTGCTTTTGCTCCATCTCCAGCTCCATCGCCAGATCTAGCTTTAGCTCCAACTCCACCTCCATCGCCAGGTCTCGCTTTTGCTCCTTCTCCAGCTCCATCGCCATCGTCTCGCTTGTTGCTCATCTCCTGCTCCTCTCCAGGTGCAAAGCTCTCGCTCATCTCCCGCTCCATCTCCAGGTCTAGCTTCGTTCCATCTCCAGCTCCATCTCCAAGATCTATCTCTCGGCTCCATCTCCAGCTCATCTCCGGGTTCTATCTCTCGCTCCTCTTCCAGCTCCATCTTCCGGTCTAGCTCTCGCTCCATCTCACAGCACATCTCCAGGTCTAGATCTCGTTCCATCTCTAGCTCCATCTCCAGATTAGCTCTCGCTCCCATCTTCAGTTCCATCTCCCGGTCTAATCTATCGCTCCTCTCCACAGAGCTCCATCTCACAGGTCTAGCTATCGTCCATCTCCAGTTCCACTCTCCCATGTCTAAGCTCATTGCTCCATTCTCCAGCTCCATCTCCAGATATAGCTTTTGCGATCTCCAGCTCCATCTCCAGGTCTAGCTTTTGCTCCATCATCCAGCACGATCTCCAGGTCTAGCTTTTGCTCCATCTCCAGCTCCATCTCGAGGTCTAGCTTTTGCTCATCACCAGCTCCTTCGGTCTAGCTTTTGCTCCATCTCCATCTCCATCGGCCACGATTTAGCTTTTGCTCATCTCCAGCTCCATCACCGGGGTCTCGCTTTTGCTTCATCCTCCAGCTCCATCTCCAGTCAAGCTTTTGTCAATCTCCAGCTCCGAGATTCTCGGGTCTATCTCTCGACCACTCCATCTCCAGCTCCATCTACGGTATTTGCTCTCGCTCCATCGTCCAGGATCATCTCCAGGTATAGATTCTCGCCTCCATCTCTCTAGCCCTCTCCAGATCTAGCTTCGCTCCATCTCCAGTCCGATCTCCCGATCTATCTCGGCTCATTCTCCAGCTCCTCTCCAAGGTTCTAGCTCTCGCTTCATCTCCAGGCTCATCTCCATGTCACTAGTATTGTCCATCTCCAGCTCCATCTCCAGGTCTCGCTTTTGCTGCATCTCCAGCTACATCTCCAGGTCTAGCTTTTGCTCCATCTCCAGCACATTCAAGGTCTAGCTTTTGCTCCATCTCCAGCTCCATCTCCAGGTCTAGTTTTTGCTCCATCACCAGCTCCATCTCCGGGTCCTAGCTTTTGGCTCCATCTCCATTCTCCATCGCCAGGTCTAACTTTTTGACTCCGTCTCCAGCTCCGTCAACACGGGGTTTAGCTTTTGCTCCTTCTCCAGCACCATCTCCAGGTTCTAGCTTTTTGCTCCATCTCCAGCTCCGATCTCCGGGTCTAGCGTTTGCTCATCTCCAGCTCATCTCCAGGTCTAGCTTTTGGCTCAGTCTCCAGCTCCATCTCCAGGTTCTTGCTTTTGCCTCCGTCTCCAGCCTCCATTACAGGTTCTAGCTATTGCTCCATCTCAGTTCGATCTCCAGTTCTAGCTTTTGTGCATCTCCTAGCTTACGATCTCCAGTCTAGCTTATAGCTCCATCTCCTAGCTCCATCTCCAGGTCTAGGCTTTTTGCTCCATCCCAGCTCACATCTCCAGCTCTAGATATTGCTCCCATCTCCTGCTCCATCTCCAGGCTAGCTTTTGATCCCATCTCCAGCTCATCCCAGGTCTAGCTTTTGCTCCGTTCTCCAACCCATCTACGGGTCTAGCTTTTGCTTCATCTCCAGCTCCTTCGCTAGGTCTATCTTTGGCTCCATCTCCAGCTCCATCGCCAGTTTATAACTTTAGCTCCACCTCCAGCTCCATCGCAGGTCTCGCTTTTGATCCATCTCAGCTCCATCGCCAGGTTCTCGACTTTAGCACCATTCTCCAGCTCCATCTCCCGGTCTAGCTATCGTTCCATCTCCAGCTCCATCTCCAGGTCTATCTCTCGTTCCATTCCAGCTCCATCTCCATGTCTATCTCACGCTCCGTCTCAGCAACCCTCTCCGGTCTATTCGCTCGTCCATCTCCAGATCCAATTTTATTTTCTCCATGTCTAGCTCTCGCTCCTTCTCCAGGTCCATCTCCAGGTCTAGCTCTAGCGTCCATCTCCAGTCTATGTCCTCCAGCTCGAGCAATCCACTCCATCCTCTCCAGCTCAATCTCCAGGTCTAGCTCCACGCTCCATCTCCAGCTCCATCTCCGGGTCTAGCTTTCGCCTCCCATCTCCGGGTCTAGCTTTTGGCTCCATCTCCAGCTCCATCTCCAGGTCTAGCTTTTGCTCCATCTCAGCTCCATCACGGGGTGTTGCGTTTGCTCCATTCCAGCTCCATCTCCAGGTCCAGCTATTGCTCCATCTCCAGCTCCATCCTCCATGGTTCTTGCTTTTGCTCCATCTCCAGCTCCATCTCCAGCTCTAGCTTTTGACTCCCTGCTCCAGCTCCATCTCAGGTCTAGCTTTCTGGCTCCATCACCAGCTCATCTCCGGGTATTGCTTTTGTCCATCTGTCAGCTCCATCTCCAGGTCTGCTTTATGTGCATCTCGAGTACACTCCTGGTCTAAACTTTTGCTCCATCTCGCTCCTTCTCCAGGTATAGCTTTTGCGCCATCTCTAGCTCCATCTCCGGGTCTTGCTTTTCCTCCATCTCCAGCTCCATCTCCAGCTCTAGCTTTTGCTCCATCTCCAGCTCCATCTCCAGGTCTAGCTTTTGCTCCATCCCCAGCTCCATCTCCAGCTCTAACTATTGCTCCATCGCCAGGTCTTGCTTTTGCTCCATCTCCAGCTCCATCGCCAGATCTAGCTTTAGCTCCAACTCCACCTCCATCGCCAGGTCTCGCTTTTGCTCCATCTCCAGCTCCATCGCCATGTCTCGCTTTTGCTCCATCTCCAGCTCCATCTCCAGGTCAAGCTCTCGCTCCATCTCCAGCTCAATCTCCAGGTCTAGCTCTCGTTCTCCATCTCCAGCTCCATCTACAGATCTATCATCTCGCTCCATCTCCAGCCTTCTCAGGTCTATCTCTCGCTCCTCTCCAGCTCCATCTTCCGGTATAGCTCTCGGCTCCATCTCGCACCATCTCCAGGTCTAGGATCTCGTTTCCATCTCTAGCTCCTTCTCAGATCTAGCTCTCGCTCACATCTCCTAGCTCCATCTCCGGTCTATCTTGTCGCTCCATCTCCAAGACTCATCTCCAGGTTAGCTATGCTCATTCTCAGTACCATCTCATGGTGTGTCATAGCTATTGCACCAATCTCCAGCTCCATCTCCAGATGAGCTTTTGCTCCTTCTCCAAGCTCCATCGCCATGTCTGCTTTTGTCCATCTCCAGCTCCATCTCCAGGTCAAGCTCTTTCGGCCCTCCATCTTCAGCTCCATCTCCGGTCTAGCTCTCGTTCCATCCCAGCTTCATCTAAGATCTATTCTCTCGCTCATCTCCAGCTCCATCTCAGTGTTATCTCTCGCTCCATCTCCCCAGCTCCATCTTCCGGTCTAGCTCTCGCTCCATCTCCAGCACCATCTCCAGGTCTAGATCTCGTTCCATCTCTAGCTCCATCTCCAGATCTAGCTCTCGCTCCATCTCCAGCTCCATCTCCCGGTCTATCTGTCGCTCCATCTCCAGCTCATCTCCGGTCTATGCTATCGCTCCATCTCCAGTTCCATCTCATGTCTAGCTTTCGTACTCATCTCCAGCTCCATCTCCAGATCTAGCTTTTGCTGCATCTCCTGCTCCATCTCCAGGATCTAGTTTTGCTCCATTCCAGCACGATCTCCATGGCTAGCTTTTGCTCCATCTCCAGCTTCATCTCGAGGTCTAGCTTTTGCTCCCATCACCAGACTCCTCTCCGGGTCTAGCTTTTGCTCCATCTCCATCTCATCGCCAGATCTGCTTTTGCTCCATCTTCCAGCTCCATCACGGGTCTAGCTTTTGCTTCATCTCCAGCTCCATCTCCAGGTCAAGACTTTTGCTCCTCTCCAGCTCCTCTCCGGGTCTATCTCTCGCTCATCTCCAGCTCCAATCTCGGTCTAGCTCTCGCTCCATCTCCAGCACCATCTCCAGCGTCTAGATCTCGCTCCATCTCTAGCTCCATCTCCAGATCTAGTCTCGCTCCATCTCCAGCTCCATCTCCCGATCTATTCGCTCCATCTCCAGCTCCATCTCCATGTCTAGTCTCGCTCCATCTCCAGGCTCATTCCATTTCGAGCTATTGCTCCTCATCTCGCCTCCATCTCCAGGTCTAGCCTTTTGCTGCATCTCCAGCTCCATCTCCTGGTTAGCTTTGCTCCTTCTCCAGCACCATCTCCAGGTCTAGCTTTTGCTCCATCTCCAGCTCCATTACAGGTCTAGTTTTGCTACATCACCAGCTCCATTCCGGGTCTAGCTTTTGGCTCCAATCTCCATCTCCATCGCCAGGTCTAACTTTTGCTCCGTCTCCAGCTCCGTTCACGGGTTTAGCTTTTGCTCCATCTCCAGCACCATATACCAGGTCTAGCTTTCTTGGCTCCATCTCCTGCTCCCTCTCCGGGTTCTAGCGTTGGCTCCATCTCAGGCTCCATCTCCAGGTCTAGCTTTTGACTCAGTCTTCCAGCTCCATCTCCAGGTCTTGCTTTTGCTCCGTCTCCAGCTCCATCTCACAGGTCTAGCTATGGCTCCATTCCAGGTTCAGATCTCCAGTTCTAGCTTTTGCTGCATCTCCAGTTACAATCTCAGGTCTAGCTTTTGCTCCATCTCCAGCTCATCTACAGTCTAGCTTTTGCTCCATCTCCAGCTCCATCTCCAGCTCTAGCTATTGCTCCATCTCCTGCTCCATCTCCAGGTCTAGCTTTTGCTCCATCTCCAGCTCCATCTCCAGGTCTAGCTTTTGCTCCGTCTCCAACCACCATCTAGGGTCTAGCTTTTGCTTCATCTCCAGCTCTTCGATAGGTCTATCTTTTGCCCATCTCCGAGCTCCTATCGACCAGTTTAACTTTAGCTCCACCTCCAGCTCCTTTCGACTGGTCTCAGCTTTTAGCATCCATCTCCAGCTCCATCGCCACGGCTATTCGCTTTAGTCCATCTCCAGCTCCATTCTCCAGGTCTGCTCTGTTCATCTCCAGCTCCATCTCCAGGGTCTATCTCTCGTTCCTTCTCCAGCTCCATCTCATGTCTTATTCCAGCTCCGTCTCCTGCAACCAATCTCCCGGTCTATCGCTTCGTTCCATCTCCAGCTACACATCTCCATGTATAGCTCCTCGATCCATCTCCAGGTCCATCTCCAGGTCAGCTCTCGCTCATCGCCAGCTCTTTGTCCAGCTCGAGCAATCCCCCCACCCATCTCCAATCCATCTCCAGGTCTAGTCACGCATCCATCTCCAGCTTCATCTCGGGTCTAGCTTTCGCTCCATCTCCGGGTCTAGCTTTATGCTCCATCTCGACTATCTACAGGTATAGCTTTTGTCTCCATCTCACAGCTCCAATCACGGGTGTTGCGTTTGCATCCATCTCCAGCTCCCAATTCTCAGGTCCAGCTATTGCTCATCTCCAGCTCCATCTCCATGTCTAGCTTTTGCTCCATCACCAGCTCATCTCCAGGTCTAACTTTTGCTCATCTCCAGCTCATCTCCAGGTCTAGCTCTCACCCCCATCTCCAGTCAATCTCCAGGTCTAGCTCTCACCCCCATCGCCAGATCTTCTCCAGGTCTATCTTCCGTTCCATCTGCAGAAATCACATTTCCTAGGCCCTATCTCACGCTTCGTCTCCAGCTCCATCTCCCTCGGTCTAATCTCTCGCACCATCTCCAGTCCTACACCGGTCTAGCTCTCGCTCATTCCAGAGCTTCCATTTTCCAGGTCTAGATCTCGCTCCATTCTCCCAGCTCCTTCTCCAGGTCTAGCTCCCGCTCCATCTCCAGCTCCCATCTCCGGTCTATACGCTCGTTCATCTCAGCTTCATTCCATGTTCTAGCTTTTGCTCCAGCTCCAGCTCCATCTCCGGTCTAGCTTTTGCGCCATCTCCAGCACTATCTCCTGGTCTAGCTTTTCCTCCTATCTCAGCTCCGTCTCCAAGACATAGGATTGCTCCTCTCCAGCTCCATCTCCAGGTCTAAGTTTTGCTCCATTCAAGTTTCCATCTCCAGGGCTAGCTTTTACTCCATCTCAGATGACCATCGACTGGTCTACCTTTTACTCCTCTCCAGCTCCATCGCCAGGTCTACCTTCTGCTCCATCTCCAGCTCCATCGGCCAGGTCTCGCTTTTTCTCCAGCCAGATACGTTACAGTCTTGACTTTTCGCTCATCTCCAGCTCCATCTCAGGTCCAGCTCTCGACTCCATCTCAGCCTTCAACTCCAGTCTACCTCCTCGCTCCATCTCAAGCTCCATCAACCCGGTTTCTAGCTCTCGCTCCATCTCCAGGTCTAGATTCTCGTTCCATCTCAGCTCCATCACCCGGTCTAGCTCTCGCTCCATCTCCAGTTCTTCTCCAGGTCTAGATCTCGCGACAATCTCCAGCTCCATCTCCAGGTCTAGCTCTCGCTCCATCTCAGCATCTCCCATCTATCTCTCGCTCATCTCCGCTCAATCTCCATGTCTAGCTGTCGTCCATCTCCAGCTCCATCTCCAGGTCTAGCCTTCGATCCATCTCTGCTCTTATGTCAAGCTCGAGCTGAGCTCCATTTTCAGGCTTCATCTCCAGGTTTTGATCCCGCTCCATCTCCAGCTCCATCGCAGGTCTAGCCTTTCGACTCCATCTCCAGATCTAACAATTCGCTCCATCTCCAGCCTCCATCTCCTGGTCTAGCTTTCACTCCATCTCAAGGTTCTAGCTTTCGCTCCTTCTCCTGCTCATCTCCAGCTCTAGCTTTCGCTCCATCTCCAGCTCCATCTCCAGCTCTAGCTTCGCTCCATCACCTGCTCCACTCCAGCTCTAGATTTTGCTCCATCTCCTGCTAGCTTTCGGCTCCATCTCCAGCTCCATCTCAGCTCTAGCTTTTGCTCCATCTCCAGCTTTCATCTCCAGGTTCTGCTTTTGCTCCATCCCAGCTCCATCTCCGTGACTAGCTTTTTTTTCCATCTCCAGCTCCATCTCCATGTCTCGCTTTTGCTACATCTCCAGCTCCATCACGAGTCTTGCTTTTGCTCCATATACAGCTCTTTCCAGGTCTAGCTATTGCTCCATCTCAAGCTCATCACCAGTTCTAGCTTTTGCTCCATCACCAGCTCCATCTCCAGGTCTAGCCTTTTGGCACCATCTCCAGTCCACTTCAGTTCTAGCTTTTGTCCATCTCCAAAGCTCCATCTCAAGGTTAGCTTTTGCTCCATTCCAGCTCCATCATCGAGTCTGCTTTTGCTCCATCTCCTGC
>JAVHYY010000865.1:0-41401 GCA_035221665.1 Okamejei kenojei | reverse complement strand
GAACCCCCCGGCGTGGGGGGGGGGGGGGGAGGCGGGAGCGACTGAGATACAAGGGGACCATTGCGGACTCTAATGAACACTGTTACCTTATCTGTGCCCTTTACGAGGAGACTCATTGCATACCGTTGTGTATGGTATCTCAAAAGCAAAGAAACCCACTTGGACATTCATCGGTATGATACAGTATAATTCTACACTCATCCATGCAAGGGAAATGCTCATCACGAGAAAGGCCCCTCACACATGAGGAGGGATCCCTCACACATGAGGAGGGATCCCTCACACAAGACACAGAATGCAAGACAAAGATCAAGAGTGTTTATTGTCATAGTCCCGGATAGAACAATGACATCTACTTGTGACTTAATATGCTTCTTAAACTTAATGTATCTTAAAGTATCATCATTCATTTATTTCCTTCATCCTTTCCTTGATTGATTGATTTCATTCATAATTTTTTCTCTATGCCTTCATTCATTCATTCATTCATACCCACTCATTCACCTACTCATTCATCCATTCATGCGATTCATCCATTCATACATTCATCCATTCATCCATTCCTTCGATTCATTCGTCATTATAATTATTTCATTAATTCATCCATTCCCCTTTTATATTTTTTTTATTCCCCCCATTCATCCATTCATTTTTTAATTCATCCATTCATTCCATCATTCCTATCATCCATTCCTCAATTCAATCATCCATTCAATCATCCATTCATTCATTCATTCATCCATTCATCCATTCATACTTCAGTACATTCCATTCATTCAACTCCATCAGATGCACCCTTCCGCAGATGCGCCTACCCGCACATGGACGCAGAAATCTTCTGTTGCTGCTCGGTACTATCATAGCCATAACTGTGGGTTTCCTCCTGGTGGCTGCGTCCCATGGATTGACCTTCAGCTTGCCTGGTGGTAGACTACGCACATCTTTCAGCATTCGTGACAAGCAATGACCTGTCGGCCCATCAAGGCTCATACCCGCCATAAACGGCTCGATTGTAATCAAGTACAGTCCTAGTCCGCTGACTGGATATTACCCACAAACGCTTTTCACTGTAACCCTCGTTACACAAGGCAACAATCAACTCCACAATAACTCAACAGTAATAAACTCAATAAAATCAAAACCTTTTAAATATATCTTGCTACACGTGACAAAAAAAAACACATCTCAATAATAATCTCAATAACACAAAAGCTTTTCAACTGTACTCGCCTACACGTGACGATAATAAATTCAACTCAATAATGAAATCAACACAAGTGAACTCAACAAAATACTATCCTTTGGGACTTCCGGTGGCACCATGCAGTGTGAAGGTGCAGCACTTTAACTCCAGCTCCTGCTAAAAATCATGTAAAAAGCTGTTTCTAAAGTAGGACCGATTTAAAAACATCCACGGCGGCAGCTTGGTGTCATGGGATGATATCAGCAGATAGTGCGAGAAAATTTTGAGACTTTAATAGACCTTTAGATGAAAAAGGGAAAACATCAAAGAGGACCTAAGAAATACACGATCAACTCCTGCTGGAAAGAAGATTTGGCAAGCCCTCCCAAACACAACTGAAAGTTTTCAAGACGAAGAATTTGATTCTCAAACAAGCTGTATCTGCAAATGGCTACAAAGAGAGACGAAAGGGACAGAAAAGAAAAAGGGAAGAAGCAGTGGGTATAAACGGTAAGAGCTAATCTTACTAAATATCTTACCGCAGATCTTACTAAGGAATCTCCAAATGCTCACTACTATGAACAAGAATACTGGAGAGCAAATTATCTAAAATGGAGGTAAATCTCTCCAAGATAACAGAGGCTGAGCGAGCTAATCAAAGGAACAGTTTGAATTTTTGGAGCAACAGCTGTCGGATCTGGATCAGAGGACAACTCCGGAATTTGTGAGAATGGATAATGATTATAATACGAAATTTGATGACTGAATGAAAGGAGTTGATAGTCGATATAAGATTGAAGATTCAAATACGTAAGATGTCCAGAAATAACGACCCTGGAAGAAGAACAAGGTGTGTTATATCGAGAGCAATTGAATAAATTGACAGATAAAATTCAACACTAGAAGCTAGATCAAGGATGACACAACTTGAGGATGTAGGAGGAAAGACGGGCAAGAACTGGAATTTAATGACCAAACTGTTACTAAACTAGTCAAAGATGTCTTTAAGTGAAGGAAAACCCGTGATGTATGTGGCACATCGGTAGGGCGCTTAGAAGAGAAATAAATCTTTCCCCAAGACAGAATTTGATTGTGAAATTTTTGGACATTTCAAGTTTGGATAAACTTATGAAGATGAAACCACATGGGGAGGGAACTGCAAAAACAAGAGGGCATGACATAGAAATTAAGGGAGAAGTTTAGGGGTAACGTGAGGGGGAACTTCTTTACTCAGAGTGTGGTGGCTGTGTGGAATGAGCTTCCAGCAGAATTGGTGGAGGGCAGGATCGGATTTCTAAACATTTAAAAGTTAAAATGGATAGGTATTGGGGGGGACGTGAAGGAATGGAGGGGTATGGACCTGAGTGCAGGTAGAATGGGAGTTCTGGAAAAACAAATGGTCGGGCACGGACCTGGAAGGCTGAGAGGGCCTGTTTCCGTGCTGTAATTGTAATAGGTTATATGGTATATTGGAGAGGCTTACATTTGATGGAGAAATTGTCGGACTCTACGAGCCTACCACGCGAAATACTGGAGAAAAGAAATAAATTTAAAAGAGCAGGCAGCAGCATTCTGCAAGGTAAATCATAAGGTGAAATAACGGAGTACTGAGTTTCCCGAGAAGAGAAAATCTATTATAACACTATTCAAAACGCCCTTCACGGACCCAGATTTGGCATTTAATTGCGCCAAGAAAATAACAATTGTGTAAAAAAATAGAAAATTAGACTTTGAGCGCTGCAGAGCCATCAATAGAAAACCCGGTGTGGACCGCTGAACCAGCCGGGGGTGGTGATGCCAGAGATCGATCGAGGACACAACGCTGAAGAACAAAGAGGGACCTCCGGCATGGGGAGGTGGGGGGGGGGGAAGCCGCCAGAACAAAGGGGACCATTTGCGGACTCCTAATGAACACTGTTAACTTTGTGCCCCTTAACGAGGAGACTCATTGCAATCCTTGTGAGGTACTCAAAACAAATATTCCCTTTGACATAATCATCTGTGATAATACAGTAAAATTCGTTCATTAATCTCATGCAGGGGAGAATGCTCATCACAGCAGGAAGTCCCCACACATGAGTAGATAACCCACACAAAGCACAGAAATTGCAGGACAAAGAATCTCACCGTGACATGTCAAGAGTCAAAAGGTTTTTTTTTTTTTGTCATATGTCCCCAGATAAACAACGACATTCTTACTTGTGACTTAATGTATGTATCTTAAACTTAATGTATCTTAAAGTATCATCCATTCATTCATTGATTGATTGATTCATTACTTTATTCGTCTATTCCTTTCATTCACTCATTCATTCATCACTCATGCATCAGTTTTTGCCATTCATCCATTCATTCACCCATCATTCGTTTCATGAGTCATTCATTCGTTCATTCTCTTCATTCATCATTCATTCATTCATCTATTCCTTCCTTCCTTCATTCATTCATTCATTTCATTCATTCATTTCATTCATTCATCCATTCATTCATTCATTCATTCATGCATTTATCCATTCATTCATTGTCCATTCATTGATTCATTAATCCACCTCCATCCATCCATCATTCCATCCATTTCATTCATTCATTAATTCATTAATTCATACCATTCATCCATTCCTTCATTCGTCCATTTCAGCAATTAATTAATTAATTCATTCATTTCATTAATTAATTAATCCAACCACTTCACTCTTTTCATCCCAGTCATCCATGCCTCAGTCCATCCATTCATAATTTTGCATTCCTACCGGCAGTCATTCACCCTACAACCAACCCATGAGTAATTCTTCATCCATCAACAATCATTCACCAATCCATCATTCATCATCGCTTCTTCATCATTCAATTCCTGCTAAAACCATTCATCCATTCACAACCAATCATCCATTCATTCATTCATTAATACAATTCCATTCATTCATTCATCCATTCCACAACCCATTCATCCCATTCATTCATTCATTCAAGCCCATTCATTCACATTCATATCCATTCATTCAATTCTAATCCAATCATTTTACTTCATTCATCCATTCCTTCATTCAATAAGGCACATCCATTGATCCATTCCCAATCACCATTCAATCATCCATCCATTCATTCATTCATCCATTCATTCATTCATCCATGCATTCTTCATTCATCATTCATTCATTATTCATTCATTCCAACATTCATTCATTCGTCCATTCATGCATATTTTTAATCCATTCAATGCATAATTATTTCATTCATCATTCATTCACATACCATCCTTCATCTCGCATTCAGCCCATTAATGAAATGAATTAATTAATGTAATTAATTCATCCATTTCCTTCACCCAGTCTGCACTACCATCCATTCACCATTCATTCCCCATTCCTGCATCCTTCCATCATTCATCCTTTCATTCCTTCATTCCTTCCTTCATTCATTCACCCACCCATTCCACTACATTCAATCATCATCCATTCATTTCATCATCCATCAAATTCATTCAAATCATTCATTCATTCATCCTTCATTCATTACATCCATCATTCATTCATTCGTCCCATCATTGATTCATTAATCATCCATTCATTAATTCATCCATTCATTCATTCCATTCAATTCTTTTCAGCCCATTCATCATTAATTAATTCATGAATCATTAATCCATCCATGCCTTCACCCATTCATCCATCCATTCAACCATTCATTCATCATTCCTTTCCTTTCCATCATTCATCCATTCATTCCCTTCATTCCTTCCTTCATTCATTTAGCCATTCACACATTCTATCATCCATCCATTCATTCGCCCATCAGCCATCAATTAATTCCATTCATTCTCATTCATTAATTCATTCAGTCATTCTCCATTCATTGCCATTCCCTTCATCATAATTCATTAATTCATATTCCTTCACAGTCATTCCCCCACCATTCCCTAAAAAAATTCATCCATTCACCCATCCATTTCACATTCATTCATCCATGTTTCCATTCATTCATTCCTTCCTTCATGTCTTATTCCTTCCTCATCCATTTATTCATTCACCCATTCATCCTACAATTCATTCATTCCTTCATTCATTCTTCATCCATTATTCATCCTTTCCTTCATTCATCATTCATTCATTAATTCATCATTCAATCAAATTCATTCATTCATTCATCCATTCATTCCTCCATTCCTTCATTATTCTTCATTCATTAATTCATCATTCCTTTCAATCGCAGTCATTCATCCATTCCTTCATTCATCCATTCACCCATTAAATCATTCATTCCATCATCATCATTCATCATTCATTAAGTCATTCATTCATTTGCATCATTTATTCATTTATTCATTCATTCATCCATCATTATACATTCATTCATTCATTCAATTCATTCATCCTTTCATCCAATTCCTTCAATTCATCCATTATTCATTTATTTCCATTCATTAATTCAATCATTCCTTTCATCATTCATCCAGTCATTCATACCATTTATCATCCATGTCATTCCATCATTCATCCACTCATTCCTTCTTTCATTCCTTCATTCTTCACCCATTCATCAATTCAGTCTTCCTTCATACACATTCATTCATTCATTCATGCATTCATTCATTCATTCATTCATCCATTCCTTCATCCATCACATGCACCCTCTCCGCAGATGCTGCCCGTTACCCGCACGTGGGAAATCTTCTGTTGCTGCTCGGACTTCATGCGCAGTACCGTGAGCTTCCTCCTGGTGACTGCATCCATGATGCCTTCAGCTTGCCCTGGTGGTAACGTAAGCACATCTTCTGCCATTCGTGACAGCACTGTCCTTCGGCCCAAATTTCAGGCTCAACCCGCCATAAACGGCTCGATTGTAATCATCTACAGTCTTTCCGCTGACTGGATAGCACGCAACAAAAGCTTTTCACTGTACCTCGGTACACAAAACAACAATAATCCACAATAGACTCAACAGTAATAAACCTCAATAAACTCAAGAAACCTTTTAAATGTACCTCGCTACACAGTTGGGCAATAAAACACATCACAATAATAAGCACAATAAACATAAAAGCTTTTCACTGTACCTCACTACACGTGACAATAATAAATTCAACTCAATAATAAAATCAACGCAAGTGAACTCAACAAATAGTAATCCTTTAATAATCACTTTTACCTGCACTCACAGCCTTCTCTGCCTCAGATGCTCAGATTCAAATGCTCATCTACTTTCAGAAGGCTTAATGCAAACTTAAAGCACACGGTATTGGGGGTTCAGTATTGAGATGTGGATAGATAACTGGCTTGGCAGACAGGAAGCAAAGAGTAGGAGTAAACGGGGTCCTTTTCAGAATGCAGCCAGTGACTAGTGGGTACCGCAAGGCTCAGTGCTGGACCCCAGCTATTTACAATATACTATAATGATCTGGACGAGGAATTGAATGCAACATCTCCAAGTTTGCAGATGACACAAAGCTGGGGCAATGTTAGCTGCGAGGAGGATGCTTAGGAGGCTGCAAGGTGACTGGATAAGTTGGGTGAGTGGGGAAATGCATGGCAGATGCAGTATAATGTGGGTAAATGTGAGGTTATCCACTTTGCTGGCAAAAACAGGAGGGTAGACTATTATCTGAATGGTGGCCGATTAGGAAAAGGGGAGATGCACCGAGACCTGGGTGCCATGGTGCACCAGTCATTGAAAGTAGGCATGCAGGTGCACACCTGCCAACTGTGCCTCCCTTAATGTGCCGGCCGTCAGCCACGCCATCTGGGGCCATGTTGGAGCAGAAGTAACAGCCCAGGAGGTCAAACTGCAATTTTAAAAAAAATTATTGGCCTCAGGCATAACGGCCTTTGCGAGGTCCGTAGATGGGGGGTTGTAGACGGGGAGACACAGCAGGACGCCGTGGGGTTTCTCTGTAAACGCCCTTTGAGATAAATTGTCCTGTGTAAAAACAGAATACGGCCGGGGCACCAATCCAAATTTGCTGTCTGCGCTGTGCAAGGCCAGCCGGCCAATTAATTTTCTTGGGGGAGACCTGCCGAAGCAGGTCTGCGAGCTGGATGATGAGGCCAACACCACACGCCTCAATAATACCGAGCCCACAACAACCCCAAACAACACCAGGGGCTCATACACCGGGCACACCCAATGATGTAACTCCTTCATCACCAGCGAAACCAGCCTAGGGGCTCCAGGACAGGAGGAAGACTTGAGCTGGAAGCCCGGGGTCTTTTTTAGGGGTAGGGCCCAGCCGGCACCTGCCATCATCCTCCTTTACCCAAGCCACAAGGACGGAAGCCCAGGACCACCCCGGCAGTAACTGGCTACTGGACTTCCCCTCCCCCTCACTGACACAACCCCACAGGTTGAAAATAACACCTAACATCTTCTCTCTGAGCACCAGCTCCCCCCTCAGGTCCCTCTATCAGATTGATTGTGTCTGAAATCCACTGCTGTTTTAACCCTGATGCCCCACGACTGTTGTGCCAGGTTTAGTACAAACCACAACATGAAGTACGCAGATGAACACAACAGTGGCGGGCCCTCATCCGGGACGACAATGAGCTGGCTTACAAGGAGGAGGTGAAACACTGGTGGACTGGTGCAACACGAAACAACCTGATCCTGAATGTCGAAAAAACAAAGGAGGTCCATCGTTGACTTCAGGAAAAACCGGCACAGTCCCACACCACTTCACATCAATGACAGCGAAGTGGAGGTGTCAGTACACTAAGTTTCCTGGGGGTGCAGATCACTGACCTGGTCAAATAACATCTCATCAACAGTTAAGACGCGAGCGCAGCAGCGGTTGCCTTCTGCGCCGGATGAGAAGAGCTCACCTCTCCCCATACCCATCCACACCTACCACTTTCTACAGGGCACCATAGAGAGTTATTATGACTCACTGTATCTCTGTCTGTTTTGGGGACTGTAAAGGCCTCCGACTGGAAAGTCCGTGCAGAGAGTGGTGAGGACGGCAGAAAAAATCATCGGTCTCCACTCGCCTCCCTCTCAATCGGGGATATTAACCCTAAATAGACCTATAACAATACACACGGAAACAGGCCCTCTCAGGCCCTTCCAGTCCCGTGCCGACCATTTGGTTTTCCCCTAGTCCCATCTACTGCACTCCAGACCATACCCCTCCATTTCCTTCACGTCCATATACCTATCCACTTTACTCTTTAAATGTTTAAAATCGATCCTACCTCCACCACTTCTGCTGGAAGCTCATTCCGCACAGCCACACCCCTCTGAGTAAAGAAGTTCCCCCTCACGTTACCCCGAAACTTCTGTCCCTTAATTTCTCATATCATGGCATGGCCGGACGCTTGTTTGAATCTTCCCTTCCCACAATGAAAAACGTATCCACGTAACTCTGTCTATCCCTTTTCACATCATTTTACTAAAGACCCTAATCAAGGTCCCCCCCCCCTTACCTTCTGCGCTCCAAGAATAAAGACCTAACTTGTTCAACCTTTCTCTGTATCATAGTTTGCTGGAACACTGCAACTTTCTTAGTAACATCTCCTCTTACTCTCTCTATATTGTTGACATCCTTCCTATAACTAAGCGACCAAAAGTGTACACCCATACTCCAGAACGACCAAAATTGTACTCCATACTCCAATATTGCGACCAAACATTGCGCGTATAAGGCCAACAGTATTATAATAGACCCCACACATCTCCCCTCACGGACTTTCAATCCTGGCTGCCCTCCGCAAAATATTTCGTAGCAGAAGGAGCAGAACATCAAGGTTCGTGCAACAGCTTCTCCCCACGACCATCAGACTCCTGAATGCCATGGTAATGTCCTAGTTATCCTTTATCCTTTTATTCCATTTTAATATTCCAGTTATCCTTTCTGTTAATTATCGTGTTGCACGGGAGCCAAATGCAACGGAATTTCGTTTGGATTGCTATAACGATGTAATTTCTAAATTGACAATAAAGTTTGTTGACTTGAGTTTGACTTTTTGACAGTAACGACCGGCAAGGTAGGAGAAACTAGTTCCTTATAGTGTAGTTTCATGGAAGGAACTAGGGGGGGAGAATTATGACATTTATTGAATGAATGGAACTGGAGCACCGCAGACCCGTTCAACTGCAAACAGTATACCAAGTTTCAAAATTGATTCCTTCTTGATTCATCACCACCTCACACAATATTTTCCAAACCGAACGTATGTGTTCCATCCACAACAGGAAAGATTCGAGGGAGAAGCTTGAAATTCAAGGCTTTACTACAAAATGGTGATTCCGAAGGTCCACCGGTAATCCACATCAATTTGTATCTAACATATTCCCCAAGCGGAAAAGGATGAGGATGTTCGTATCATCCTAGTCTTGAAAGAACTCAATACCCACGTGCAGTATAAACATTTTAAAAGGACAATTTTGGCACAATGCCATCCAACTTGTTTCCAAATGATGTCATATGGCATGCATAGATCTAAAAGATGCATACTACTCAGTATCCATTCATAGGGAACACAGGAGATATTGAAATGTAACTGGATTGGGCAACTGTGGCAATACAAAGCATTGCCCAATGGACAGACTTCAGCTGCCAGACTATTTGCAAATTACTAAAACCAGTTCTGGGGCTACTACGAGCTCAGAAATCACATGGTGATGACCTTATTTGGATGACATTCTAATAATTGGGGACACCAAGGAATCAGCTGAATCATCTGTTTCAGCTACCAAACTCATGCTTGAGAGGTTGGGAATTTCTAATCCACCAGTTAAGTCAAAAGTGACTCCAATCAGGGTAATGACTGCCGGGGGTACACAATTAACTCAATTCAAAATGTCGGTGACACTGCCAGGGGGGGGAGTGGCAAGCAATGAGAGTTTAATGGAAGCCTGCAATAAGCTAATTGTCAAACAGCAGCCAACAATCAGACAAGCAGTCAAAGCGTAATTTGGCAAGCTGTGGCAGCTTTTCCAGCTGTACCTTCAGACCTGTGCACGATCAAAATTTACAACGTGCAAAGGAACAGGCTCCCAAATCCCCACACAGGCCAATTCGGAAGACCTATGTCAATTGCCGCAGAGGCCAATGCTGAATTACACTGGTGGGCAATGAATATACATCACTGCTCTACAGAAATTCTAATTGATACACCATAAGTAATCTTACAAACGATGCAAGTGGCCTGGCTGGGGAGCAACAGATACCATCTCCAGCTGTAGGTAGATTGAATGTGCAGGAGTCCTTAATTTTTACAGCAATTTGGCATTAACTACTTAGATTTGTTGGGAGCACTCTATTGGATTAAAAGCTTATTGCAGCCATATGCCCGTGTGGCATGTTCAACTACAGAATGACAACACTATGGCGTGGCGTATGTACCAATCACAGGGTGAATAAAGTCTGTATCCTTGTGACAATTTGGCAAACCTTCTTGGCATTGGTGTATTGCAGGGAACATTTGGGGTCACGGTCAAGCAATCTGCCCTACCAGGTAGATACATAATGGTTGTAAAGAAGAAACTGCAGATGCTAGGGAGAATCGAGGGTACACAAAAAGCTGGAGAAACTCAGCGGGTGCAGCAGCATCTAAGAGACCGAAGGAGAAAGGCGACGTTTCGGGTCGAGAACCCTTCTTCAGACTGGTCAGGGATCAGGGAAACGAGAGATATAGACGGTGGATGTGAGAGAGATAAGGAACAATGAGTGAAAGAATATGCAAAACGGTTATCGTGATAAAGGAACAAGCCATTGTAAGCTGTTTGTGGTGTGAAAATGAAAGCTGGTGCGACTGTGGTGGGGGAGGGAGATCAGATATAAGGGAAATGCCAGGGCCCGAGGGCTGAGGGAGAGGTGGGAAGGGAGGAGACAGCAAGGGTTAACAGAATTGAGAAATTCATAGAATCCATCCAAAGCCCAAAGGATGCAGACTCCCAAAGCGGAATAGGAGGTGCTGTTCCTCCACTTGCGGTGTTGCACACTCTGGCCGTGGGAGGAGGCCCAGACCGAGGGTCGGGTGTGAATGGGAGGGGGAGTTGAAGTGCTGAGGCCACCGGGAAGGTCGGTTGGTTACATTTGCAGGTGATACGCTCCTGACCGACATTCACTACAAACCTACTGACTTCCCACAGCTATCTGGACTACTCTTCCTCCCACCCTGCTTCCCTGTAAGGACTCCCATCCCCTATTCCCAAATTCCTCCGTCCTACGCCGCATCTGCTCGCCAGATGAGGTGTTCCACACCAGTCATCACAAATGGCCTCATTCTTGAGAGAACGGGATACCCCTCCCCCACTATTGATGAGGCTCGCACCAGGGTCTCCTCCGTACCCCGCAACACTGCCCTCGCTTACATCCCCATTCCCCCACTCGCAAACAGGCAGAGTTCCCCCATGGTCCTCCACCTTTCACCCCACCAGCCGGCAATACAACATATAGCCTCCGCCAGTTTCGCCACCATCCAACGTGACCCCTCCACCCCCCACATCATTTCCCCATCTCCCCCCCTGTCCTGCCTTCCGCAAAGACTGCTCCCTACGCAACTACTCTCCAGTGTCCATTCTTCCTCCCCTCCCACTCTACCCCTTCCCCCGGGCACTTTCCCTTGCAACCGCAAGAAATGCCAACACTTGTCCATTCACCTCCCCCCTCGCACTCCTTTCCGGGACCCAAGCAGTCCTTTTCCAGGTCCGACAGAGGTTCACCCTGCAACCTCCTCCAACCCATCGAACTGCATCCGCTGCTCCCAGATGCCAGATGATCTATATCGTGAGACCAAGCCGGAGGCTTTGGCGATCGCTTCGCCGAACACCTCCGCCGGTCCCCAATAACCTACCCACCTCCACCGGTGGCTCAGCACTTCACTCCCCCTCCCATTCCACATCCGAACCTCTCGGTCCTGGGCCTCCTCCACGCCGAGTGAGCAACACCGTCAAGCGGAGGAACAGCACCTCATATTCCGCTTGGGATCTCATCCTTTGGGCTTGAATCTTGAATTTCTCATTCTTTTAACCCTTGCTGTCTCCTCCCCTTCCCAACCTCTCCTCAGCCCTCGGCCCTGGCATACCCTCTATCTCTATCTCCCTCCCCCCACCCCAGTCTCCACCAGCGTCTCATTTTCACACCACAAACATCTTACAATGGCTTGTTCCCGTTATCACCGAAACTTTTTTGCAATCTTTCACTCATTGATCCACATATCCTCCACATCACCGTCTTATCTCTCTCTTCCCTGATCCCTGACCAGTCTGAAGAAGGTCTCGACCCGAAACCGACGCCTTTTCCTTCGCTCCTTAGATGCTGCTGCACCCGCTGAGTTTCTCCAGATACAATATGGTGGCGGACACTAGATCATGGAAATTCAATGATAACACAAAATGGATGTTGGATCATGACGTGTTTGCCGACATTGTCGCACGATATGGCGTGCCGGATATTGACTTGTTTGCATCCAGATTGAATCACCAGTTACCCACATAAGAGATTAGTATACAAACTTAAAGCATACGGTATTAGGGGTTCAGTATTGATGTGGATAGAGAACTGGCTGGCAAACAGGAAGCAAAGAGTAGGAGTAAAACGGGTCCTTTTTTCAACAATGGCAGGCAGTAAACTAGTGGGGAAACCACCGCAGCTCAGTGCTGGGACCCCAGCTAATTACAATATATAATAATGACTGGATGAGGGAATTGAAGCAATATCTCCAAGTTTGCGAAGACAATAAGCTGGGGGCGTGTTCGCTGTGGATGGTAGATGCTAGAGACTGCAAGTGACTTGGATAGGCTGGTGAGTGGGCAAATGTTTGGCAGATGCAGTATAATGTGGATAAATGATGAGGTGATCCACTTTGGTGGCAAAAACAGAAGCAACTATTAATGATTAAATGGTTGGCCGATTAGGAAAAGGGGAGATGCACGAGACCTGGGGTCATGGTACACCATCATTGAAAGTAGGCATGCAGGTGCAGCAGGCAGTGAAAAAAAGCGAATGGTATGTTGGCTTTCATAGCAAAAAGGCTTTGAGTAACGGAGCAGGATGTTCTTACATCAGTTGTACAGGTCTTGGTGAGACCACACCTGGAGTAATGCGGCGTTTGGTCTCCAAATTCTGAGGAAGGCCATATTGCCATAAGGGAGTGCTGAGATGGTACACCAACTGATTCCTGGGATGTCAGGACTTGTCTTATGAAGAAAGACTGGATAGACTCGGTTTATACTCTCTTGGAATTAAGGAGATAAAGAAGGGATCCTTATAGAAACTACAAAATTCCTTAAGGGGTTGGACAGGCTAGAATGCAGGAAATTGTTCCCGATGTTTGGGGAAGTCCAGGACAAGGGGTCACAGCTTAAGGATAAGGGGAAATCCTTTAAGACCGAAAGAGAAAGACTTCTGCACACAGAGAGTGGTGAGTCCCCTGGAACTCTCTGCCAGCAGAGTAGTTGAGCCAGTTCATTGGCTATATTTAAGAGTGAGTTGGATGTGGCCCTTGTGGCTTAGGGATCAGATGGTATGGAGAGAAGGCAGTAGGATACTGAGTTGATGATCAGCCATGACATAATTGAATGGGCGGTGCAGGCTCGAAGGGCTGAATGGCCTACTCCTGCACCTAATTTCTATGTTTCTATGTTTCTATGTGTCATGGGAGCCAGACCCAGTGGCAGTCGATGCATTCACACTGCATTGGGGAGGAATGTTCTTTCCGCTTTCCCTCATTTTGCCTCATACACCGATGCTTGGTAGACCCCAGTAACGGGGGGCAACACCGAATCAATTTTTAGTTTGCAGATTCTGAGGAGACCATACCTGGGACTCGGACTGGCTGATCGGACAGTGGATGCCATAACAGCGGCCTGGAGGGACAGCACACAAAGCAGTACGTCTCTCACATCAAGAAATGGGAGATTACTGTCAAGTCTCCAACATCTCAATGACACAGTGTGCATCACGGATTTTTACTGGAGATCCTGGCCAACTTTATCTTATGACCAAAATTTAGGCTACATTGCCATCAACAGGGCCAGAGTGCACTATTCCTCATATTAGTGCTGGGAACGGGGCCCCCCCCAGTGGAACACACCCCCTAATTACCCAATCATGAAGGGAATATACAACACATACCCCAGGCCACGGTATACGGACATTGGGATGTTAGCGTGGTGCCAACACTGGCTTTCGCCATGGGCACCTCTTTATCCTTAAGCTTAACTCCAACCCTCAAGTGTCTGCGGATGGCACTGGTAACGGCCGCACCGAGTTGCACAAGCTACGACTGAACTAACACGACCACCAATGTTAACATCATAAACCTTCGTCATCTACGATTTAGTCCAACAGAGCAGGCCGGGGGTACCAGGCCCAAGCTTGAGTTCAGCTCTTTCCCCACCGGAGATCGCCGGGGTATAGCTGCGGCTGGCGGTTAAAGATTATAAAGATGCTGCCAGCAGCCAGAAGAACCGCAGACAGCAGGGTCGACGGTCGAAGCTCCCTCCCTCCGGAGATGGCAAGTCCATGCCGGACCCACCCGCGGTAGAATTGGGCCGCGGGCACGGCGGATGGTGGACTCCTTCTCCCCCCGAGTTCCCCCCCCCACGAGGACAACACGGGCTGCCACGCCGCTCCGCGCTGGCGCCCTGCAGACCGCGGCTTCAGGCTGCCGACGCCAGCGCCGCGCTGGGAGCCAGCAGACTCGCGGCTTCAGCTGCCGATCGCCGCTCCGCGCGGAGCCCCTGCAGACCGCGGCTCAGGCTGCCGACGCCGCTCCGCGCTGGAGCCCCTGCAGACCGAGGCTTCAGGCTTGCCGCTGCTGGCGGGTCGGGCGGCCGGACACCACGGACGCTCCCCTCCGGCGAGGGAGGGCTCGCCCGCTACACCGGACGGTGGGGCGCTGCAACCGGCAGCCCCCCCCCTGTTAGCAGCTGTCCGGCTTTTTTATACTTTTTTTTTTTGTTTTAGTATGTTTTATTGCACTGTTTAAATGCATCTTGTGTGGGCGGGGGGGGGGGGGGGGGCTGATAAGGGGAAAACCACTTTGGCCGCCTCCTCCCGAGAGGTGACTTTTTCCATGGCCTAACAACAAGGATCGGCGCAGCCTTTCCCAGAGAGGGAGACAGAGAGACAGACAGAGAGTGAGAGACAGAGAGTGAGAGGCAGAAATGGAAGAGTGGGGAGAGTCAAGAGAGATGGAAACAGGGAGGAAAGAGAGGGACAGGAGCGGGAGAGAGACAGAGAGACAGATAGGCAGAGAAGATACAGATTGAGTAAGCAGACAACACAGGAGAGAGAGACAGAAGAGAGAAGAGACAGAGAGAGACCGAAAGACAGACAGAGACAGAGATACAGATAGGATAGAGATAAAGAGAGAAGAGACATCCAGGGAGACAGAGAGAGAGAAACAGAGGGAGATAGACAGAGATATAGAGTAAGAGAGAGGGAGAGAGGTACAGAGAACAGAGAGAGGGGGTGAGAGGAGAGAGACTGGAAGAGACAGAGAGGGGAGAAGAGATACAGAGACATGAGAGAGAGAGAGAGAGAGACAAGATGGAGGGATAGTGACAGACACAGAAGGAGAGAAGAGAGAGGGAGAGACAAGCAGAGAGAACATCAAGAGAGGAGAGAGAGAGAGAGTAGCGGAGAGACAGGGAGTGAAGAAGACTCATTGAGACTCTGAGACAGAGAGAGAGGGAGGGATATACAGAGAGAGAGGGGAAGGGAGAGAGAGGGAGACACGAGAAGGCAGTGAGAGGGAGAGGAGTAAAGAGAAAGGGTGACAGGCATACAAAGACAGAGAGATAGAGTGAGACAGAGAGAGAAGACAGAGGAGGGAGAGAGAAAAAGAAAGAGAGACAGACATGGACAGGACAGGGAGGGAGATACAGATACTGAGAAGAGAGAGACAGAGAGAGAGAGAGAGAGAGAGAGAGAGAGAGAGAGAAACTGGAAGAGAGAGACAGAGAGACAGAGAGACAGAGAGATAGAGAGAGAGAGACAGGGAGAGTTTCAGTTTCGGTTCAGTTCACTTTATTTGTCCACGTTGGTTAACATGACTTCCGGTGGCGCTGCGGAGATGAAAGTTTACACAGGGTGAAACGGTACAAGAATGGAATTTGATTGACAAGGCAACCAGTTCCAACCTCTTTAGCAATGATATTAACAGAGGATAAAATAAGATTAAAATAGATAAGATACAAGCGATGATTGGAGATAAAAGACAAATAATAAATAAAATAACAACATATATGACACGTTTAATGAGTTTAGAAGCCTGATGGCATGATGATAGAAACTGTTCTTGAGTCTGGTGTAACGTGGCAGCCTTGCTCCTGTATCGTCTGCCTGACGGTAACAGGAGAACAGTCTGTGTGGCTGGGTGGCTGTGGGCCTTGATGATGCTGTGTGTCTTCCCCCACGCACCGTCCGGTGGAAAATGTCCTGAATGGCCGGGAGACAGTTTGCCAGTGATGTGCTGTTGTGGGCCTTCACCACTCTCTGTAGTGATTTGTGGCTGTGGAACAGAACAGTTCCCGTACCAGACTGTGATGCAGCCCGTCAGCAGACTCTCGATGATGCAACTGTAGACGTTTTTGTGAGGATGTTGGCGTTCATAGCCAAACTTCCTTCCTTCACTCTTCACACTTCTCAGGAAAAAAGGAGCCGCTGGCTGGGCTTTCCCGTTAATGTATCCATGGTAGTGACCAAGCGAGGCCCTCCAGTGATGTGCACACACCAGAGGAACTTGAAAGCTGCTGATCCTTCACCCTCAGCATCACCGATGTGGATGGGGAGGTCTACCAATGCTCTACTACCTCCCTCCTTACTTCCTCTAACTACTCCCCTGCTCTCTCTCCTGTAAAGACCACGATCATCTCTTTAGTTTGGTTTAGGGAGAGAGAGGATAAGGAGAGGAGATGGGAGGAGAGGAGATGGGAGAGGAGGATGTGGAGATGGAGAAGAGGGGAGGAGGGAGGAGGAGAGGAATGGGAGGACGGTGGAGGAGAGGCAGAGGAAGAGGAGAGGGAGGAATGGAAGGAGATGGGAGAGAGATAGAGCGGCGAGGGCGAGGCCAGCGGCGAAAGTACGCGAGGAGCAGGAGGAGCGAGAATGGCCGCGAGATGGGAGGAGGGCGGAGATGGGAGACAGAGGAGAACGAGGCGCGGCCCGGGGCGGGGGGGAGAGGAGTAGGATCTGATCTCCGCGACGAGAGGACGGAGGGGTCGCGGAGCGCTGTTGTACGTTGTGTTTCTCAGCCTTCTCTTTTTCTTTCTTTCTCTCCTGTCCTCGTTACTACATTCAGTATCTTTATATTTATTTTAATTTAGTTCAGCGAGAAGAGAGCGAGAGAGAGAGGAGAGCAAGAGAGAAGAGAGAGGGGAGCGGGCGGGGAAGAGAGACGGGGGAGAGCAGGGGCGCGGGGAGGCAGAGGGGAGAGAGAGGGGGAGAGAGAGGGAGAGGAGGGGAGAGGAGGGAGAGAGGAGAGAGAGGGAGGGAGAGAGAGGGAGGGAGAGAGAGGGAGGGAGGGGAGAGAGAGAGGGAGGGAGGGAGAGAGAGAGGGAGGGAGGGAGAGAGAGAGAGGGAGGAGGGGAGGAGAAGGGAGAGGGAGAGGGAGAGGGGGAGAGAGAGAAGAGAGAGAGAGAGAGAGAGAAGAGAGAAGAGAGAGAGGAGGAGAGAGAGAGAGAGAGAGTAGAGAGCGCTCATTATCCTGCGCTGCACGGCGTCAACCCCACAGACCCAGCGAACCCCTCCCCTCCCCCCTGCCCCACATAAGCCCACCCATCCCCCCCCCTGGGGAGTGTGCTGAATTTTGTACCCCAGGTCTTGTCACCCTTTCTGTTCCTCACTTCCGAGTCCCTGGGTTAAAGGTGAGAGAAAGAGAAAAGAGGGGGAGGGGGGGTGGTGGGGGGGGGGGGGGGGGAGAAGGGGAAGGAGAGGAGAGGAGAGGGGAGTTAATACATTTTAGCTGTTGTTTAGTTTAAGATTACGTCTTATTTTATAGTTTACACCATTCAGTTCACTTTGTTAGATTAATTTATTCAGAGAGAGACAGAGAGAGGGGGGAGCGCAAGTCTCATTCCTGGCCTAGCTTTGAGCACGTCTTGAGTTTCTGGCCTCAAAAGCCTGGTTCTCCGGGCCTCTATAAGTAGGTTTGTTAGGCTTTGAGCCGTGTTTTAGATTTGTAGGCCTCAAAAGCCTCGTCCCCAGCCTAGTTCTTAGGCTTTTGAGCCGTGTCTCGAGTTTCTGGCCTGAGAATTGCTGGTTCACAGGCCCAGTTGTTAGGCCCGCTAGAGCCTGGGCCTAGCCTAGCGGTCATCTCCTCCATGGCAGGGCAAAGTGCGCGCCAGTTCAAAGGCCCGGCAAAGGGTGGGGGTGGGGGGGTGGGGGGGGGGGGTGAGAGAGGAGAGGAGAGAGAGGAAGGAGAGGAGAAGTACTTTTTAGGGCAGTGTTAAAAACCCCCTTTGGATTAGTCATGTTTTACTAGTTCAACCCTACTACATTCAGGTTCTACTTTGTTTTACTTCATTTTAATACTTAGTACAAAGAGAGAGAGAGAGAGAGAGAGAGAGAGAGAGTCGGGGCAGGGAGAAAAGTCTCATTCACAGTCCTAGTTCATAGACTTTGGAGTCCCCATCTTGAGTTTCTGGCCCCAAAATCCAGGTCTTCTCGGCCTAGTTGTTAGGCTTTGAGCCTGTGTCTAGATTTGTAGGCCTCAATCTAGAACACAGATATCCCGCCCCACCGTCCCCTCTATGATTCATTGTTGCATTTCACATCTGAGGGGTTTTTGCAAGATTATTAACAATGAATTTATGCATTTCACATCTGAGGGTTGCCATCACAATGTGTAGCAACACATTTGCGCATTTTAACTTTGCAGGAGGGTGCAAAGATTATTCCCAAAGCGACGCATTTGCGTACACTTAACATTTAAGGGGTTTTTGCCAAATATGCACAAGCGATTTAATGGATTGAACTTCAGAGTGGGGGGTTGCAATATCACTTGAATGCAACGCATTTGCTGCATTTAAACATTGCGGAGCTGCAAAGTTATTCCAATGCGATGCATCGTTGCATTTTTAAACCATCTGAGAGCTGTTTTCACCCAACGCTGAACCCAATGGAACGTGCCTTTATACGCTGAAGAGGAAACTGAAGGGGACCGGCCCCCAAAACAAGCATCAGCTTAAAGATGGCTGCAATGCAGGCCTGGCAGAGCATCAACCAAGAAGACACCCAGGAACTGGTGATGTCAGGGCTGCCAACATTGGTGAGAGTTGGGAGTGATATTATTGCGAGAGACCAAGCCCGAGGGGGGGGGGGGGGGGGAGGGGGGGGGGGGGTTTAGGTGTGAGGGGAGGTTGTCCTCCCCTTGGAATGGAACCAGCGCCCATTGGTCCGACGCCTTTCCCACGATGGATGCACTGCCCCCCAGCGACCATTCCCAAGCTATTTCCCGGAACGATAAATGCCACTTTGCCCAGGCAGTTACTAAGATATTGCTGGAACAAAACATCCCCACGATATGGAGTAATTGAATCCATAGACTCAGATCGAGGAACACACATTTTGCTTCCAAGGTGCACCTATTAATTTGTCACGCCTTGGGAATAAACTGGAAGCTGCATACCTCCATGGCACCCCCAGAGTTCGGGGAAGTGGAGCGGATAAATGCCACTCTAAAAATAAACAGATAACTAAATTAATGGAGGAGACGGGGTTAACCCTGGAACTAAATGTCTACCAATTGCTCTATTTGCGAATAACGGACGGCAACCACGAAAGGATATTGCGGTGATCGCACCTATGAAATGTTTTGTATGGAATTGCCTTATATTCTTGGGAAGGTGGAAGCACACCACACCTTTGAGGGAGGTGATGTATTCTTGAGGAACATTTACACTGGCAATGTCCCGTTTCCCTTACAGAATTAAAAGCGAAAGGAATTATTGGCTCCAAAGCCCGCCACTTGAACTTTCCCCAATACATGCAGTAAAGGCCGGCGACTGGGTACTGGTCAAAAATTGGAAGGAGAGAAACTCCAGCCCAGGTGGACTGGACCGTATCTAGTATTGCTGAAACTACCGAGACAGGAATACGAAAACAAAAGAGAAAGGGTGGACCCCACGCGATCCGGGTAAAAGGACCCGTCGACTCCACCGTTCCTGAGGAAGAGGAACAGTGTACGGTGAAGCCGGGAAGTAAACCCCTAACAGTAATTTTAAAAAGAAAAGACATTGAATGTATAAAACTGAAGAGGTATGAAAGGAGACAGTTGTGGTATTGTTTGCTTTGTATGTAATTGTTAAGTAATAGGTATTAATAATTGTGATAAATGTTATATCAATCCTATTCAATACAGAGGGGTAATAACCAGATCAGTATACCTATCATACACTCACCCATGTGAACAAAGTATGCCATGACCGAAAGACTAGAATCATTTGTAAAGAGGGGGGAAGGGAGTATTTGATGCAGGCACAGGGGTATAATAGCGAAGTTTTGGGGCCGTTACCTGCCCAAAGGGGAGAGAGTATGGGTTTGTGTACAGTTAGTTTTCCCTTCTCAGATCATAAAAAGGGGCAATAGATAAGACGAAGAGGAAGTAGTGAAAGAGATTACTAAGGTAGTAGTCACGAAAGCCTCCCCCTCCCCCACATACTACAGCATCCCTCAAGTGCACCAGACACTGTACGAAGAAATCAAGAAGCAGATCGAAATCCCTGAAGAGAAAAAAACCTGTTGTGGACTTGGCCACCTGGAATAGCTGGACCCTGAATGTGACAAACTGTTGGGTCTGCGGCGGACCACTGATGAATTCACGCTGGCCGGGAGAGGATCCATTGTTGGAAAATGGGACCTGATGGGGTGGAACCTGAACCAATTGGACAAGACCGAGATCCCCAGGTATGGTCCTGACAGATGCTCCGGTCGGGACTGAGTGTATCGCTAGGCCCGGGGCAAAGGATGCCGTCCTAGTAGGCAGCCAGCCCCTGCCAGCGCATCGTCACCCAGTGCCAATCAGTCCCGAGTGTGGTGGCCAGAGGAGCCTAAAATGGTATCTAACTAAGAAATTATGGGAAAAAACTGCGCTATCCCGGATGGAGATTTGATGGAGTTGGAATCAGCCGGACTATGAACATGCACCGGGAATAACCCCTGATCAGGGGATCCCAGTATTGCGAGATATATGGAACAAGGTTGCCTCTAGTGTGACCGCCCCTGAAGGATTGTTATGGATATGCGGATACAAGGCAAACTCGGTGTTACCGATGAATTGGAGTGAGACTTGATTTATTGGACTTGGTACAACCTGATTCTTCCTGTTAAACCCCAAAGAAAGGCCGGTCGTTAGGAACAACCTGTATTTGATGACCTATATCGAAAAAGAAAAAATAGACATTGGAGAATGGGAAGAAGATGATGGCCACCAGCAAGAATCATCTCATACTACGGACCACCACTTGGGCACAGGATGGATCCTGGGGCAACCGAACACCAGTAACATTTAAACTGGATCATAAGGCTACAGGCAGTACTGGAGGTAACTTACCAACCAAACTGCTGGGCGCTGGAGATGCTGGCAAAGCAGCAGACGCAGATGAGAACAGCGATATACCAGAACAGTTACCCTAGATTACCTCCTGGCAGAAGAAGGAGGGGTATGCGGAAATTCTACCTCCCGGGGGGGGGGGGGGGGGGCTAATTGCTGTTTTGAAACATCGATGATAATGGACAGGCAGTGATGGACATATCAAGAAGGGATCCGGAAGTTGGCGCATGTTCCAATAAAAAAGTGGAATTCGATTATGGGAACCCAATGGTGGGATTCCTATCCTCGGAGGAACATGGTGGAGAACGGTGGGACTTGTGTTTCTATGTGCAGGGGCTGGATTGATCTTTATCCCCTGTTGTATCCCTTGTTTAGGGAACTTTATTACCAGAAGTATAAGTCCAGATGCAGGCTGTAGTCATAGCCTATGGGAGAGAAAGGGGAAATACAGAAAATAAATGATAATGCGGCCAGGGGAAGTTTTATGATTTACAGGAGGAGAAGGTTAGGACGATGTTACGTCAGTTCGAATAATTGAAGGGAACTTAAAATAGTAAGATTAAACGAGAACTCACCTGTTCGAAGTTTGATCGTTATTATTACGAGGAGTTACGATGAGGATTACGTGAAGAGTCCCGCCTCCACGCTGGTAACGGCATACTTAAAAGCAACGGCATGAAAACACAGAACCCCAAAGGCCGGAGTAACATAGTAAGGCTCATAAAAAGATCCACTTAGAACCACCATTTGATCAATTTATTTTACGAGGGTGGGAGTGGAGGGCACGTACTCCCTCATCGTAACCCTCGTAAAATAACGATCAAACTCGAACAGTGAGTCTTCTCGTTTAATCTTACTATTTTACTTCGAGTCACGTGAGTGACTACGTGAAGAGTTTTAAAGCTTTCTGTGTTTTTCATGTCCGTAGAATTAATCCGTACGACAGTCCGCTAAGTAAAACACATACATGAGAAAGCAGACAAAAGTTAGATCTTTTCACAATTAAATTTTTTTAATGGGTTGAAAAACCATATAATACCCTCCTATTTTGAGGGAAAAATGATTACAAGTGACAAAAGATATCAGTGACTACACAACTGATTATAGCAATTAATAGCAAACAAAGCAGGTGATTATAGTGCTCCCAACACCGCGTGTCCAAAGCTTGTCATAGTGTGAACAGGTTTGTTGTAGAACTTTGAAAAAGTTTCTTCTTTACTCCACCCTGCGATTTTTAAAATATGCTCGAGAGGTACTCCCGCCACCCCTTCGCCGCGACGTAGCTGCCCGCCCTGGTGGAGTGAGATTTGAAGACATCAGCTGTCTACTCCCGCTAAAACCAACACCTGTTTCAACCAGTTTTGAGATAGTTTGAACTGAAGCTTTTGTGTGTGGCTTTTTTGTGCGTAAGCAGCACTGTCTTTTCGTTTCTCTCGAAAAGTGTCCGTAACTTTAATATATTGGTTCAAATGTCTAACCACACACAAAGCAGGCTCAATATGAAAAGCTTGAAAGGTTACCTTTGTTCCAGATCTCCCTGGTCTACTTTGTTTATCAGATCGTAAACATAGAATACAACGTTTATCTGTAGTCACAATGCATACAGTCTAAACGCAACATTTGTAAAGTTTGCACTCTTGGGCTGAGACCCATGACAATTAACATGACCAATTTCAATGTTAACCTATCCAATGTCAACCCTTCAATTGGCGTCCATTCTCTAAGTAGAGCAAGTACTCATGCTCACATCCCAAATCTCTGTATACTAGGTTTTGGCGGATTCATGTGAAAAATTCCTTTCATGAATCGTGATATTAATGGATGCGACCCAATTGACTTCTCACCAATCATAAGTCCTAAATAGGACGACAAGGCACTGCGTGCAGTGTTAATGGCACTGTAACTAAATGTTGCCCAAAGTGCAAATTGGCAAGGAATTCCAAAACAATGAGTAACATTCACAGAATCATCAGAAATATTTGACTGTGTGCAAAATTCTTCCATTTCTTAATATGTGTCAATATATTGTTTTTTCTGTGTGCTATGTCGCCATGATGCGCCAATAACTGTCAAGTTTGGTCCGACAATCCAGTTCCTGTAGTGGTCTGGTCAAAACCTGCAGATTAACAAAATTCATATATGCATAAATGGTAACCTTCATTTGTTACTGGATTAGTCAAGATATCACTACAGTTAGGAATCTGCATATATGGTTTCTTTAATCATATTTAGCATAACTGGGAACCAAGGTTGAGTTGGCCAATTTGGCACTACCAACAATCCGGAGCTGAATCTTGCTCTATTTTCTTCAAGCATCTCTGGATCAGAGCAAATGGTGGAAAAAGCATAAAAGAACATTTTTCCCCAGTGTAATGAAAATGCATCTACTGCAACTGCGTCCGGATCGTGTTCCCAAAACACATAATGAGGCAAGTGATGATTAAGCCTGGATGCAAACAAATCAATTTCTGCAACCCAAATCGTCTAACAATATTCTTAAATATTGCTGGCTAAACATCCATTCCGTATTATCTTTTAAAAAATCCTGGACCTTCTTTCATCTGCTACCAACACATTGTCTTTACCTGGAGTATAGCTTACTGAAATCCATATCTGCCGACCAATACACCATTGCCATATCTCATTGACCAGACAATCACATGATACTGATCCAACTCTCCCCATGTGATTAATGTAAACCACAGCTGTTTTATTGTGTAATTGTATTAACACATGCAGACCTTGTTTAGCACAACAATATGCTTTAAGCCCATAAAAAGGTCCCCAATAACTCCAAATAGTTAATAACCATACTCTTGGAGAAACACTTGCTTCTTCAGTTTTCCATCTACCAACCTCCACAACTGGAGGATAAATCTGTGTGCCCCCCATCCGAGAACACTAGCATCTGTAATGTAAAACCATTTCAGGCTGTTTAATCATAATATTTATTAGCAGCTTGTGGACATTTTCCTTTTTTAACCCACCATTGTAAATTCCAATACAGCTTCTTTTGTTAATTACATAGGCCTGTCAAATGGCCTGCCTTCTCTTTGAGAGCTTGTATCTTGTACTTCGAAATAATCGATAAATGTAATGAACCAAATTCTAACTGCAGGAAATGCTGCTAGCAGTTCACCAATGGTTGTCACCATTTCTCGGATGGAAGGATAAGGTTTTGAATGAGATAATGACAAGTTACCAAAATATCATCGACTTTATCTGTTGGTAAAGGTATTAACATAGTCACTGAGTTTTACAACCCCAAAAGTAAATTGTTTGTGCTGGCTGCAGCTGGGGCTTAATTAGATGAATTAAGAACCTTAGCCTTACCACAAAGCTTTAGTAACTGAAACTGAGTCCCTCAGCTGACTCCTATAATCACTAATGACCAGAATGTCATTGAGATAAGCCATAATGATGTGCATTTTTGTGCTCTAATTGGGCTAAACTGTTTCAATCAACAGTTTTTCGTAAAGAGTAAAAAAAGCTGAACTCAGTCCATTTGGCAAAGCTTAACTGCCATAATTGTCACAACCAATTAAAATTTTAAAGACCTCCCCCGTACCACCGAAACCTGATGCATAGGTACAGAATAATAGGCGTTTTTTTCATCAATCTTAGCCATATAACAACCTGCTGAATTAAATATTTTGCAGTATTCAATGTCTCCATTTGAACATGATAGTTATTCTACAAACTTATTTAGACCTGTAAGGTCCAGAATACTTCTGCAACCATCACTGTAATCCTTCTAACATTAAAGACAAATTTATGCTCGTGTTCAAAATCTTTTCCATTACCTCTTTTCCAGATAATTAGGCAATGTGAACATAAATCTCTGCTTTTTCAATTGCAGAAAACACGAAAACATAAGCAGGTTTATTCTGTACAGGAGGATTAACCTCTTTTTTTTTTAAAAGTAATAGTAGTTAATGAAACTGCTCGTAATATACTGATCAAAAATAATAGTAAGCCAGTCTTAATAAACTTTTTGTAAATCTCCCTCTAACTGGAGATTAATCCGCCAGTTATTTCTTTAAGCAGAGAACAAGTCTTTAATTCCTCTGCATATGAGCGTGGGTGGTCTCCTTATCCCCTGAATTCGGGTAAGTATTTGGTTTGCAATACAATAAAACTTCCTTGACATATTTCTGCCTCTATTTCCAATATCAAATCCCCCTTCTGGGCGAAAATACCTTTTCGTCCAAAGAACGAAGGTTTCATGCAGCTAAAATATTTAGCGTTTTCATCCAATTTCATTATTAGGCATATTACTCCAAACAGATAACCAAGAGCTTAAACACCACTTGCTCGACACAGGTATGCAACCTTGGGTGAAAAATGGGCCAAATAAAGCCATTTATATTATACAAAATTTCATAGAAAGAATTGCACAATAGCGTCTTTATTTTATGTTTCACCTTCATCTGCCCAAAAGCCATAATAGCAGCAGAAATAATTTGTGAGGATTTTTAAACCTCACTATTTTGACCGCTCTCATATTTGGAGTCAATGGATGCCCATATTTAACGGATAAACCGTAGGCTCTTCCAATGAGGCACAATTTCCTGTGCTGTGCAATATTTTAATATTTCACTCAATCATCACAGAATCATGAAGTTGGTGAGATACCATATATATATGTTGGCAGCTAGGATTTCTTCCATAGCCTCATCACTTCCTTCATATATATAGCAAAACCTTTTGCTATTCCAGGCATCTTTGGCCTCTTTTAATATTTTTTTTTCATTTTATTTTTATTTTATTTTGTGGTGTGCTTTCAAAATGCAAATCGACCATCACCAGGTCTGCCTTCTGCAGCCCTAAATCAATTGGGATTTCCTCCCCATGAGACTTCTTCCGGCCCAAATCCTGGGTCCGGAGTTCCAACTTCCAATTAGGCCCATGGCCATATTCAGAATAATTAAACCCCTCAGGGCTATTCTTTAGGAACCTTCAGGGTACTTTGACCCTAGTCTCATAACATTACCTTTTGGAGAACTTTCTCCATATGCACCATAATCAGTTTCCACATAGTTTACTTATCTGGAGGACTTATTTTTCAATGTCAGAGTCTTCAGAACCACGGGCCTCTCAGATTTTTTTTTATTTTATCTTATTTATTTTCCATTTTTCATATTCGGGAGCATTTCTCTCCGTGGTTATCATTTTGTAAACTAATTCGCTAACGGGTATATCTACGGCCACCGGTATCGGAACCAGGCTCCGCACTAGCTTTCCCCGTATATTTATTTTTCACACCCAGGAAGCATTTAACCCGCGAATATACGTTTACTTTATCATCTGTGCTTATCCAGCACTAATATGACTCTGACCTGATTTAATATATTTCCTATACTGCTGGACCTACCCAGCGCCCGCTAAGAAATCCCAACTTTACTGTTCTTACCTGCGGGCCGTTTCCGACCGGCTGCGAGGAGCTGCTCCTTACACTGACAGGCTCCCACCTTCTGCCGTCATCGTCGACGTCATGCCGTTACCAGCGTGAGGCGGGCTCTTCACGTAGTCACTCACGTGACTCCGAAGTAAAATGAGGGTTTAATCAGTGTATGCGTAGCAAAAGAAAAAGGGAAGATTGTGAGGGATAAAGTGATTAAACCCTATTAAAGAAAGGAGTTTTAAAGAGAATTCAAACAGAGAGGGGCTGGAGAAAGGATTCTGGCACAGCAGTGTCTGAAGGTTGCCAGACCCATCCTTGAGGCCTTGAGTAAGAAGAGATAGCTTTGTATAGCTAGAGAAGGGGGTGATGTAGAGAGATCCCTATCAGTAGAAAGGAGTGATAGATGGGACCCCTGTCACTATAGCTTAGCTTTAGTACTGATATAGGAAAGCTGAGAGGGTTCACTAGGAGGTGAGTAAAACTGGGCCAGGTCATGAGCAATTGAGCATGCTTAATAGAATAAATGAATATTACAAACACAACCCCTGGTCAAGGAAATTGCTCATTACCATGAAACATCGTTTGAACATGCAACGTATGATATGGGAGGTGCGAGTGGGATGTACGGTGGGTTGTACCTACAGATTGTGCACCTCCGACCCTGATTGGAGAAAGGTCCGGAGAGGAGATTGAATGTAAGATTTTGTGTATAAAGGGGGATGATCTCCCTGGCTTCAGTGTGTCTCGACTTGGAGAGGCACCCGGTCTGCAGACTCGTAAAATAAAGAAATCTCTTGCTTCCAGGATTTAGTCTTTGAGTATTAATTGTGAGCATAAAGGGTATCTCACAGTCTCTTGCAATATCTCACTCCCAATTCTCACCCAATGTTGGCAGCCCTGACATCACCAGTTGCTGGGTGTCTTCTCTGGTGATGCTCTGCCAGGCCTGCATTGCAGCCATCTTTAAGCTGATGCTTGTTTTGGGGGCTAGTCCCCTTCAGTTTCCTCTTCAGCGTATAAAAGGCACGTTCCATTGGGTTCAGATGGGAGAAACAGCTCAGATGTTAAATGCACGGAATGCATCGCATTGGAATAACTTTGCAGTTCCTGCAATGTTAAATGCAGCAAATGTGTTGCTTGATGATGATATTGCAACCCCCCACTCTGAAGTTCAATGCATTAAATCGCTTTGCACTAATCTTGCAAAAACCTTCAGATGTTAAGTGTACCGAATGCATCGCATTGGAATAACTTTGCACCCTCCTGCAAAGTTAAGTGCAGCAAATGTGTTGCTACACATTGTGTGGCAACCCCCCAGATGTGAAATGCATTAAATTCATTGCAATAATCTTGCAAAACCCCTCAGATGTGAAATGCAACGATGACATCATAGAGGGGGGCGGTGGGGCGGGACATCTGTGTCTAGATTTGAGGCCTACAAATCTAGACACAGGCTCAAAGCCTAACAACTAGGCCGAGAACCCGGATTTTGAGGCCAGAAACTCAATACGGGCTCAAAGTCTATGAACTAGGCCGAGAATGAGACTTTCTCTCCCTGCCTCTCTCTCTCTCTCTCTCTCTCTCTCTCCCTCCCTCTCTCTCTATCTCTCTTTCTCTCTCTCTCTGAACTAAATTAAAATGAAGTAAAACAAAGTGAACTGAATGTAGTTAACTAGTAAAACAAGACTAATCTAAAGTGAACACTGCTAAAATTAACTCTCCTCTCCTCTCCTCTCTCACCCTCCCCCCTCTCCTTTGCCCGGGCCTTTGAACTGGCCGCGCACTTGCCCTGCCATGGGGGAGATGACCGCTAAGCTAGGCCCAGGCTCCGGGCCTTACAACTAGGCCGAGAACCACGCTTCTGAGGTCAGAAACTCAAGACACAGGCTCAAAGCCTAAGAACTAGGCCGGGGACGAGGCTTTGAGGCCTACAAATCTAAACACAGGCTCAAAGCTAACAACTAGGCCAAGAACCAGGCTTCTGAGGCCAGAAACCCAAGGGGCTCAAAGCCTAAGAACTAGGCCGGGAATGAGACTTTCTCCCCCCCCTCTCTCTCTCTCTCTCTCTCTCTCTCTCTTTCTCTCTCTCTCTCTGAACTAAATTAAAACAAAGTGAACTGAATGTAGTAAACAGGTAAAACAAGGCTAATCTAAACTAAACACAGCTAAAATTAACTCCCCTCTCCTTCTCCTCCCTCTCTCTCCCCTACTCACCTCCGTTCTCCCTCTCCGTTCTCGGCCCTCTTAACCACGTTCCTCTCTTCTCCTCTCCTCTCCTCTCTTCTCCTCTCCTCTCCTCTCCTCTCTTCTCCTCTCCTCTCTTCTCTTTCTCTCACCTTTACCACAGGGACTCTGGTAGATGAGGAACATAAAGGGTGACAAGACCTGCGTACAAAACATCCCCAGGGTGGTGGGCTTATGTCGGGGGTAGAGACACAAACCTCGCTGGTCTGTGGGTAGCGTGTGATAATAGTGAAGTGGGCGCATGTGCGCATGTGCGGGGTTCTTCTAGAGTGTGCGCATGCGTAGGACATTCCCAGAGTGTGCGCATGTGCAAAGTATTTCGGGCGGGAAAGGCCTGCGGAATCAGCCATGTTTGCCAGACGTTTCTGAGTAATGTATTAAAGAAATAAGTTGCTTAAAGCTTAAATAAAGTTAAGTAAATTACAAGTAGTGAAAGTTTCATTTACCTCACAACAATTTAAGCAACTTATCTTACAAGTCAAACAGTCCGACTTGGGATGGAGAAACTATTGAAACCCCAACGCTTGGATCTGGATCCCAAATTACCTGCTGCTGCAAAGAATTGGAAGCACTGGCTTTGTATACTAAATAACTTCTTTGAGGAGTGTGGCAACAATGCACCAGACAGACTTAAGACATTAATAAGCTTTCGTCTCTTCTGATGTATACGAGTACATAGAGGAATGTACACAACTTATGATTCTGCTATGATGTACTAAGCAAGAGCTCTTCGTTAATGACACCCAACGTGATTATTCGTCAAAACACCTCCTTGCTACTCGGAAACAAAAACCTGGTGAGTCACTTGATGAATTTTTACAAGAACTTCAAAGACTTAGTAAAGACTGTGCCTTCAAAGCAGTGACAGCTGATCAATATCGACAGGAAATTATTCGAGACTCTTTTATCAATGGTTTGGCATCGCCTTTAAATACGACAGAGACTATTAGAACACAAAACCTTGGATTTACAGTCAGCTTACAATCAAGCTTACTCTTTGGACTTGGCTCAGAAAAATTCAGATGCTTATAGCTCATCTAATGTGTATTCTGCTGCAACTACTACAAACAAATGTCACCCAAGTACAAATATGGAGAAAACCGAAACAATTTCTACCGATAAAGGGGCCCTTGCTGCTGCATATAATTATTCAAAAAGGAACTGTTACTTTTGCGGGGGTAATATTCATAAGAGAGAGATATGCCCTGCTCAGAGAGGCAACTTGTAATAGTTGTGGCAAGAAGGGACATTATTCTAGAGTATGCAAGTCCAAAGCAACTACAAATATTGTGACTGCTGCCATGTATACGCCTTCTTTATGTACAATTACAGCTGCATTTCCTCAGAGCTTGTCTCATGCAGCTACAATGGTATCCATTAATGGCCATACACTTAATGTATTAAAGAAGGAACTGCAGATGCTGGAGAATCGAGTACACAAAAAGCTGGAGAAACTCAGCGGGTGCAGCAGCATCTAAGGAGCGAAGGAGATAGGCGACGTTTCGGGTCGAGACCCTTCTTCAGACGTCTGAAAGAAGGGTCTCGACCCGACAAACGTCACCTATCTCCTTCGCTCCTTAGATGCTGCTGCACCCGCTGAGTTTCTCCAGCTTTTTGTGCACTTAATGTATTACTTGATTCTGGCAGTTCAGAAAGTTTTATAAGTGAACAAGTTGTGTCTCGTCTAAATCTAACCATAATTCCTTCAAATAAGGAAATCTCGATGGCTCTGACAACTCTCAACACTCAAATTATAGGATCTTGTATTGTAGACTTTATTCTGAACAAAACTAGCTATAAATCTGTATGTCTAGGTATTTTGAAAAATTTGTGTAGTGATATAATTCTAAGGTCAGGATTTCCAGAAACTGCACAGACCACTTCAAATAATGTATGAAGGATCTAAGCCTGATCTTGTATTGTCAAAGTCCTCACCAGTATTGTGTGTGTTTCTGCTGCATCTGTTGAATGTCCTTCATTATTCACTCATTACTATCCTCCAAGTGCAAGCCAATTGCTACAAAATCAAGACACTTCACGTAAAGATGATAGGAAACTTTATCAACACAGAAGTAACTAATCTTTTACACGAAGAAGGTATGGGGCCAATAGAACCCCAGCTCTTCCCCTTGGAGGGCACAAGTTGTCGTGGTTAAGGACCCCCTTGGAGAGACATAGGAAAAGACTTCACCTTGCATTGATTACTCTCATAAATTGTTTGACTGATAAACCAGTTCACGGACACTTGATGCATATCCACTACCTCGAATTAGAAGAGATTTATCAATACAGTAGCTAAGTATAAGATATTCTCTTATTTTGACATAAAAAAGTGTTTACTACCAAATTCCTTTGAAGGAGATCAGAGAAGAAATACACTGCGTTTGAAGCAATGGGAAATTATATCACTAACTGCAGAGATTCCTTTTGGTGTAACTACTGGTGTGGCTGTTTTTTCAGGGAGAGATGGACAAACTTGTTGAACAGAAAACCTTAAAGATACTTTCCCCTTATCTTGATAATATAACTATTGCAGGAAAAGACCAGCTGAACATGATGAAAATGTACAATGGTTTTTTTCAGATGTTGTACATTCTAAAAATTAACATTAAATGAGGCTAAGTCAATAACATCAGTGTCATCAATTAATATTCTTGGTTATTGGGTTGGAAATGATATAATCAAGCCTGATCCTAAGGACTTCCGCCCACTCCAAGAGATACCTGTTCCAGTTACATTAAACTCTCTACGGGGAAGGGTCCTTGGGATGTTTGATATTATGCACAAATGGATACCAAATTTTTCTGACAAAATTCAGCCTTTGATTAGAGCAAAATCTTTCCCCCTTGACTTCTACAAGCAATTGGTGCTTTTACTTCTTTAAAGAAACACAACTGGAATCTGCGACATTACACGCCATTGACGAGGATCTCCCCTTTGTTGTTGAATGTGATGCCTCTGATTAGCAGTACGCAAACATTTAAATCAAGGAGGACGCCGGTGGCTTTCATGTCTCGTACTCTCCTAGGTAGTGAATTGCACTACCCACCCGTCGAAAAGGAAGCTACAGCAATTATTGAAGCAGTGAGAAAATTGAGTCCCATTTCTTTGCTCGCCAGCATTCACTTTGATAACAGATCAGCGTTCAGTAGCTTTTATGCTGGATAATCGAAAACGAACGAAGATTAAGAACTGTAAAATTCATGAATGGAGGATTGCATATAGTTATTCAATTGAGTACCGCCCTGGTAAGGATAATGTTGCTCCAGATACATTAACCCCCCGAAAAAAGCAATTTTTGTGGCCTCTGTTCATTCTTCTGCACTCACTGATTTCATAATGGGCTGTGTCATCCGCGAGTCACTCGTATGTTACACTATGTTCGTTCCAAAAACTTACCTTTCTCTAACAGAAGATGTGAAGATGACGTGTGGCTTTCATGTAGAATCTGTGCTGAATTAAAACCAAGGTTCTTACCGTCTGAAGAAGGAAGATTGTGATCAAAGCTATCTAACCTATGGAACTGTTTGAGTATTGACTTCAAAGGGCCTTTACCATCCTCCTCTCGAAATGTTTATATACTTACCTTAGTTGGTGAAGATTCAGGTTCCCATTTGCTTTTTCCTTGTCCAAATATGTCAGCTGCTATGGTTATCAACATGTTTAGATCAACTGTTTTCTCTCTGTGGATTTCCAAGTTACATACATTCTGATAGGGGCAACCTCATTCATGTCCGAAATATTTAAAGGACTACCTTTTCCTCGAGAGGAATTGCAACAAGTAAAACAACCACCATATATCATCCTATTGAAATGGTCAGGTTGAGAGGTTATAACGGAATCATTTGGAAAGCTGTGAAACTGGCTTTAAAGTCAAATGACATACCAGATTACAACAACATGGGAGTGTGTTTCTACCAGGCATTACACTCCATCAGATCTCTATTGTCAACTGCTACCTACTACTCACAATGAGTGGTTCTTTAACTTCAAACGGCGTTCTTCTAGTGGTACTTCTTCTGCCATCAATGGTTGACCAGCCCTGCTGTCTCTCTCTCTCTCCTGTCTTTCTCTCTGTATCTGTATTTTCGCTGTATCTCTCTCCCCCTCTATCTCTCAGTCTGTCTCTCTGTGTCTCTCTCTGATCACTCTGACTCTCTCTGTCTCTCTCTCTCACTCACTCTCTGTCTCTCTCACTCTGTCTCATTCTGTATCTCTGTGACTCTCTCTCTCTCTCTGTCTCTCTCTCCCTGTCTCTCTCTCTGTATCTGTAACTCTCTCTCGCTGTGTCTCTCTCCCTCCCTCTCTCTCTCTCTCTCTCTCTTCTCTCTCGCTTCTCTTCTCTTTCTCTCTCTGTCTCTCTCAACGGTCTTACTCTGCATATCTGTCTCTCTCTCTCTCTTTCAGCTCGGCATTCAACACTATCATTTCCTCAAAACTCAACCCAAGCTCCTTGATCTTGGACTGGAGACCTCCATCTGCGGCTGGATATGCGACTTCCTGACGGGCAGGCCCAGGTGGTGGGAATTGGCAGCCACACGTCTTCCTCACTGATCCACCACACAGGGGCACCACAGGGCTGGTGCTCAGTCCTCTCTGTGTTCCCTGTTCACACACGAAATGTACTGCTAAGCACAGCTCCAACATCATCTTAAAGTTTGCTGACGACACGACATCCTTGGCCTTACAGACAATAAAGAGAGAGGAGGTAAAGACACTAAACAACTGGTGCCCAGGAAAAATAACCTCTCTCTCAATTTACCAAAACTAGAGATGATCGTGGTCTACAGGAGAGAGCAAGGGGAGTGGGACACCCCCATCCACATCGGTGATGCTGAGGGTGAAGGATCAGCAGCTCAGGTTCCTCGGTGTGCACATCACTGAGGACCTCTCTTGGTCACTACACACGGATACATTAACGGGAAAAGCCCCGCCCCAGCGGATCTCTTTTTCCTGAGAAGAGTGAGGAAGTTTGACATGAACGCCAACAATCCTCACAAACGTCTACAGTTTGCACCATCGAGAGTCTGCTGAACGGGCTGCATCACAGTCTGGTACGGGAACTGTTCTGTCCCACAGCCACAAATCACTACAGAGAGTGGAGAAGGCCGACACACAGCACATCACTGGCAACTGTCTCCCGGCCATTCAAGACATTTTCACGGCGGTGCGTGGGGAAGACACACAACATCATCAAGGCACAGCGACCCCCCAGCACACAGACTGTTCTCCCTTGTTACCGTCAGGCAGACGATACAGGAGCAAGGCTGCACAGTACCAGACTCAAGAACAAGTTTTCTATCATCATGCCATCAGCATTCTTACACACAAACTGACAGAAACGTGTCATATATGTTGTTTATTTTATTTATTATTGTCTTTTATCTCCATCATCACTTATATCTTTAATCTTTTGAATCTTAATTTTATCCTTGTAATATCATCTGCTCAGGTGACCTGTTGTCTTGTCAAACACATTCATTGTACCGTTCCACAGCCTGTGTAAACAGTCATCACAGCGCCACCGAAGTCATTTTAACCTACAAGAAGTGAACAAATAAAAGTGAACATGAACTCTCCCTGCCTCTCTCTCTGTCTCTCTCTGTAACTGTATCTCTCGCTGTCTCTCTCTTTCGTCTCTCTCTCTTCCCTCTCCTGTCTGTCGTCTCTCTCTCTCTCTGTCTCTGTCTCTCTCCCTCTGTCTGGTCTCCTCTGTCTATACATCCCGGGGTTTGCAATATCCTTTAATGCAACCATTTGCGCATTTAAACATTGCAAGGAGTGTGCCAAGTTATTCCAGTGCGATGCATTTGTTGCATTTACATTTTTGTGGGTTCTGCAGGATTAGTGCAAAGTGAATTTAATGCATTGAACTTCTAATTGAGTGTGGGGGGGTGGGGGTTGCAATATAACTTGAAATGCAACGCATTTGCTGCATTTAACATTGCCAGAGTTTGCAAGTTATCTCAACCCGATGCATTAGCTGCATTTAACATCTGAGGGGTTTTGCTCGATATTGCAAAGCGATTTAAATGCTTTCACATCCGGAGGGTTGCAATATTACTTTAAATGCAATGTATTGGCTCATTTAACGATGCAGGTAGGGTACAAAGTTATTACAAATGCGATGCATTTAATTGCATTTAATATTTCAGTTTGCTTTGGAAGATTAGTGCAAGCGCTTGAATGCATTGACCTCCAGAGTGGGGGTTGCAATTTCACTTGAATGCAACGCATTTGCAGCCATTTAAACGTTTGCAGGAGTCTGCAAAGTTATTCGCAATGCGATGCATTCATTTGCATTTTAACATTTTTGAGGGATTCCTGCAAGATTAATGCAAAGCGATTTAATGCATATGAACTTCCAAGCGATCATTAAGATTCACGATTCCCAAGAGAGTTTATTGACCCAATTAGAAACAATCAGAAAATTATTGCTTTGCTTCAGAACACAGAATTATTGCCAGGCTAAATAAATACAGAACAGATCCGTGTGTCCATTAGCACCATTGAATATATATATATATATATACAACACATAATATACGCAGATTTAATAGTACAATTGGCTATTTAATGACTTCAGCGTTTGTTGAAGTTGTGTTTAATAGCTGATGGCTTGTGGGGAATAGTAGCTATTCTGAACTGGATGTTGCAGATTCAGGTAGTACCTTCTACCATGAACTGGTAGTGGCGGTTTTGGCAGTTTTGATTTCAGCTTGATTGTGTGGCATGTGCCTTTAAAATTTTTAGACTGCTCGTTATATTAGTGGGTGGGATGTAATTGATACGTTTTTTGAGCGTGTTTGGAGCATTAGTGCTGGGCAGAAGTTTTAGAAGGGTCTCGACTCGCCACGTCGCCTATCTCCTTCGCCTCCTTAGATGCTGCTGCACCCGCTGAGTTACTCCAGCTTTTTGTGTACCTATTTTTAGATTAGTTGGCGAGTCTAGATGGGGAAGGTTGACCTTCTACCATGCGGGCATGCGGGTTTCGGGGAGGATCTAACAAGGAGATCATGCCAGATCTTCTTTTGAAATTTATTTTAGTAGTACTGGAATATGGCACAAGGTGAATATTACATTTTATGTCGGTTCTCATTTTTTAATTTTGTTCATAATGAGATAAGGAAAGAAGAGAGAGTAGGATAATAAAAGACTAGAGGAATATGTCGCTATAGAGTGTGTGAGAGAGATAAAAAAATGTGAACAAGAAAGACTAGGAATAACTTAAAATAGGACTCAAAGGTAATACTTCAGGATTATAACCAGTAAGCCACGTGTATGTCGCGTAGAAAGATGGAAGATATTTAGATGAATATGTGGATGAAAAAATTGTGCAAGGGGCAGGATTAAACATTTCTAGAGGATGGAACCAGGTTTTGGGGGAGGGTGGGACGAGTACAACACCGGCGGTCTGCACTTGGCTAGAATGGAACCATGTCCTTGGGAAGAGTGATTGCTATAGTGATGTTGGCAAGTATTTAAAACTAATGTGCAGGGGGTATGGGAGCTTGAGCAGAGAGACAGAAGGGTGTAAAATTGAGGGTAGAAGTAATAGGTAGCAGGTGAAAGTTAAAAGTGGCAGGCAGAAAATCCAGTGGCACAAAAATCAAAAAAAGGGCACTTTTCAACATATTGTATAAGGAGTTAGCATTGCAAAAAGAAGTTGCAGGCTTTGTGTCTCAGTGCCAGAGCATTCTTACTTTCCCCCCCCCGCCCATTAAACCCCCCCCCCCCCCCCCCCTCATTCACAAGGAATGCGTGAATGTGCAGATAGATTGTTAATGATTATGATGTATAGTTGGGATCCGGAAATGGTCAGGGTGACCCAAGGCTGGGAGCTGAAACATCAACGGGATATTTCAAAATTCAGGAGGGATAGAGAGAAAGGAAAAGGGGGTGGCGGAAAAGCGTTGCAGGTTAGAGAGAGAGGTTAACGCAATAGAAAGGAACGGGACATTAGCTGTGGAGGATGTAGAATCGATTTGGGTGGAGCTTGCGAAAACACAAGGGCTCCCCCCCCGGAGGGAAGAAGACGCAGAAAAAGTAGTGGGTGTTGTGTACAGCCCTAACAGTAAAGGGTGTAGTTGGGGATGCATCAAACAGGAAATTAGAAATGCGATGCAACCAAAGTTAAACTCAGTTATAATGGGAGACTTCAATCTACATATAGATTGGGGTGAGTCAAATTGGCAGGGGTGCTGAGGAAGAGGATTTCTTGTATGTCTGGGGATAGTTTTCTCAACAAACATGTAGAGAAACAAACAAGAAGAGAATCAGGGGGGGAGTGGGGGGCTATTCTAGGACTGGAGTATTGACTAAAGAGGGAAGGGTTAAGTTAGAGTTATTTGCTGCGTTGGCCCTTGGGCATGAGTTACCATTAATATGGTTGAGTTCTTATTTAGGATTAGTTAATCACGAAAACATGGTCCTGTGAACTTAAAGAAATGTAACAGTTGATGGTATGAGATGTGAATTAGCCAAGTAGACTGGCAATTGATTCTTAATGGGTGACGTGTGGAAATGATGGAAGCATTTAAAGATGCTAGGAGAAGGTAGTGCATCGTGGATACCAAGGGACAATTCCCGGGATAGTATCAAACCAAATATTGAAGCATACAAATTAGCCAGAAAAAGCAGGCCTCCAGATGACTGAGAGCAATTCAGAGTCCAGCAGAGGAGGACAAGGGAGAATACACTTCTTAATTAGCAAAGGGGAAAATAGATTATGAAAGGAAAACTGTCAGGGAAATAAAAAATGACTGAATGATTTTTAGTGAAGATGAACACGATTAGTTAAATCAAATTCTGTCCCTTGCTCGTCAGAAGCAGGTGAATTGTCATGGGGAGCAAGGGAACTGGCAGACCAATTGAATAGCTACTCTTTGGTTTCTAACATACTAAGAAGGAAAAATAATCTGCGGAAAATAGCACGGGGATCTGGGGGAGTCCAACTAAGGTGAGTAATGAGTGAAAATCAGGTTAGTCAGGAAGTGGTGTTAAGTACATTTGAAAGGATTAAAGGCCGATAAAATCCCAGGACCAGATGAGGCTGCCATCCTGAGTACATAAGGAAGTATCCTGTAAAAGTTCACTTAAAACGATAGACAAAGTAACAACATCTTAAGGACTGTCTCAAAGCTTTATTTAACGTCTGGGGGTGTGGAGACCTAGAGACCAGAGGAAACAGTTTCTACGTCAGAATCTCAGAGCACAACACAGAAATACCAGGAAACCGAGATTATATTAGTACAGATGTTCTATAACCATTGCCTGTGTATGTACACAAAAACCATATCAACCTCAATACTGGAGTTTTTTTCACACTCTTTGCCAAAAGCAGTATCCCAATGCATCTCAGGCTTTCTTTAGATCGTGATTAACTCTTCAAGTTTACATAAAAAAATTGTAAGGAGAGCTGTGAATATTGTCTCAACATTGTTAAAAAAACCGCTGGTCATGTAAGGGACGTTGTCGATAAATCCCATCATACATTTAAAGGTTAAAGTCACAGAAGGGCACGAATGACAGCAAAGTCTCGAAGGGCACAATGACAGAATCTAAAGCATGCGAGGCTTACTTACCCTGCAGAGCAAGGGTAACTTGCGTAATGTCACCTGGAAGTGCTGCAAGGAGAAAAACCTTGTCTTAAACGCAGGCAGGTGTCCGGGGAGAGACGTCGCGAGTCCAGCCGGTGGAAGGGGGACCAAGTTCGAGAGGGGCCGCGGGAGAGCAGCCGGAGCCGTAGGTCCAGACGGGCCACGACTGGGCCCGGGGGTCGCAGTTGTGCTTGAGTAGTCGGAGCAGCGGAGCCGGAGTGGGATACAGCGGAGACCCGGAGGTGGAGCATGAAGACCTGGACTTGGTGCCGGCAAGTATGGCAACGGGACAGTGGTGCATCGGCCAAGGGCAGAGGCAGGCAGGCGAAGGATGGGCGGGCGTTAGCACCGTTTGGCAGTGTTAGAGTGAAGCCGTGAGATCTACAAGGACTGTTGCGGTAAGGTTATTGTTTGTAGGACACGAGTTACTTAATTCTTCTTGCTGTAAGATTAAGTACATTAACGCAGGATAGAGATGTCCTGCTATGGCCGCAATTACCTCTGGTCTCTGGAGTGAGAGTAGGGTCCTCGAAGAAAGGTTCTGTTGAACTTGCCCCATACACAGAGCGGACGTTGTTCCCATAAAGGGGCTCAGAAAGGGACGATAAACAAATATAGAGTTGCCTTATAGAGTAATGAAATGAGTGTGGGGAGAATATCCTAGATTTGTCTTACTAATGGATGAAATCTGCTGCGGTGACATTTTCTAACATGGAGTGTCTCGAGTTACATGGGTGAATGGGAGCAGCTGATACGTGAGGTTTTGTTTCTGATGAAGCACGTTTTTATGCAGCTATCGGTTGATGCAAGCGAAGATTTTCGTGCCATCACAGTGGAATTTGATCGCTGAGGTGGGTGCATTGGAGCCGCACCTTGTTCATACTCCAGTGGGTGAATTGGATGGGCACACTGACCTGTCTGGGCGGTGATATTGGTTGGGATGCATTGGCGACGTTGGATGGAGCATTGGATGGCAGATACCAGACTGGGGAGCTGCACCGGCCAGGAGCCACTGGCTTAGTTGCCGGTCAGTGAGGGCTGCGGCGGAGGGTTTGCATTAACGTGGAGCTGGAGATAAGTCAGTGGCCTAACGTTGCAAAGACTTCCAAAGTGGAGTCATGTTGTGTGAAAAGGGTCTCGACGACTTGTCCGGTAAACATGTTGTTAAGCCAAAATTGTATGGGAGATAAAGAAATCCAGTAACGCATTTGCTATTATTTGGTACGGAGCTGCGGGTCAAATCAAATGATGTAAGGACTATGATGGTGAGTGTTTTTGCCTCAAGTTTTCTCCAAGATCTTAGTACGTCAGAACTTTATCAGTTATCTTTAATGAAAAAATTGGCGTGAGGGATACTGTCAAAAGATTGACACTGTTTACAGTGAGATTACAGTTTCATTAAGTATGTGCGGAATGCAATGCAGCGTTGGCGAAATGTACACTCCGGAGCTTTGCCAGAAGGGATTAGTTACGGGCTATTACGAGCGGAGGGTTGGAGTCTTGATCAAGACGAGGCTGCGCTGGGGGGAGGGAATGAGTTTATATGCAGGTGTAGGGGCACTCATAGCTGATCTAAATTAACATTAGAGTATATGTACAATAGTGTGGCTGCGTTTGGGCCAGAGGAGGGGGATAAGCTGTCTCAGTTGTTGACAACCTCTGGCGAACTGTGACATATATGTATGAAGAGGACATTCTTAGCGACGCAAGCCTTGGACACTAAGTGTATGCCATGACAACTTTCATGGGGTGGGTGAGTTATAATGACTTCGGATATGGGAATAGCTCGAGGTAGGATAAGGTGGTGTGGCCATTCTAGGAACAAGAAGCTTGACTCTCAGTAAATGTGATTCGGTTGAGTGTGAATGGTGCATTGCATCACTGTGTTACTTCAACAACAAGGAATTTATAATCTGATAGTATTATTCTATGACAGCCATCAGAATGAGGATGAATATTAAATAGAACTTGCCTTACCTTATTCTTTCATTCAAAACACAATAATTATGTCGTGAATATGTCCATGGGATGTATGAATGGAGAGAAGATGCATGCAGATAGGAACACTTATTTGGAAATCATATGCAGAGGTTGTCAAGATACTCATATAATAATGTCCGCAAAAGAGCTTTTCTAAGTCGCTATACTTATAAAGTGCGGTGGTAACATCATGGTGGAAATTTTATTAGTAAGCGATGGCACATGCCTATTGGGGTGTTGTGAGACATTCTGTACGGGTTGGCAGCATATGACTTGTATATTAAACTATTGCTATGACTCAATAAATGAGACACATTAGAGTGGTATTTCGAGATAGAAATAGCTTAATACAGAAAAATGTAAGGGTCATATCCAGTCGAATCAATAATACGTCAACGCACCATATACATCCACAACAACCCCCCTAATACACAATACTTACATAACTAACAATACATACAATGATCTCTCACAAGACATACAAAATCAGAGTACTGAT